>APFE030833169.1:0-10451 GCA_000404065.3 Pinus taeda
GGGTCGCGAATTGGTCGTCTTATCTCCGTTTGACGCGCATGATAGCCCGTTGGAAAGATCTCTCCGAAGACTACGACGAAAAAGACGATTTTTAGTCACGAGAAGTCGTTGGCGGTAGATTTCCCCAAAAACGTCGTTTAGGGCCTCAAAATGGCTCCGGAAGTTTAGGACCCGAAAAACTGCTAAAAATAGTAAATTGTGCTATAATTAATGAAACTGAAAAAAAACTGCACGAAGCACTAGAGGGGATCCAAGTCGAATTAGCGGGTGGCCACCAATATCCACTTGGATCAGTATCCTAGCCAGTCGCACCAATCGTGACGATCAACGCTAGTTTTCATTTAGGCAGTCATGCCGGTCTCTGAGTTAAGAAAAATCAGAATTTATCCCATTCCAGTGCCAGTGTGTTTTGACCCTCAAACTCTCTTCTTCCACCCAAAAGTGACTAGGATGCTTTGTTTGATGGTTTTTGATTGGTTGATTGGTTTGAAGTTTCATTTCTTGATTTTTTGAGTTTTTGGATGGTTTCTATGACCCTAGGGCATCTAGGTCAATTACCGTTCATTTGTTTGTTTACTCATTATGTTAAGTTTCTGAATTGCTACTTCATTTAATCCATCTTTCAGTCGCAACATCTTCATTTCTTCATTTTCAATCAAATGAGTGAAAGAGTCTCATTTGTTCTTTTATTTCGAGTTTCTTTTCTCGTTCCGAGCATAGATTACATTGCTTGGTTTGTCGATTGAAGCATTTATGTGATTGGTTTGTTTGATTCAAGGAAGAAGTTTCTTTTAGTTTCATTTATCATGCTTTGGATTTGATCGATGCTTGTTTGTTTGGAATTGTGAAAATTTTCATTAAAGTGCTTTATGTGAAAGATTCATTTTGCATTTTATGAATAGAAGAACATCTTTCTAGTTTACTTAAGCGAAAATATTGCATTAGTAACGTTATTGAGAAGCTAGAATTGCATCATCATAGGCATGGAAATGAAATGGAACTTATTTTGTTGTTAAGGGAAGATTAAGTGCATTTAGAACATATACTAGTGAAAGATTTCATTCTTTGATTGTTGCATTGATTTTGTGTTCCCTATCTCTCAACTAGTGTTAACTTTCATTAAAGACAAAGATATCTTTTCTCATATAGCTGCATGTAGGAGTTTTGTTAGATGACAGTGTTAGATGACAGTGATAGGGCCTTATTAGATCAACCATTAAAATTTATTGAATTAACCTAAGGAAGCATTGAACCTTAACACTTACATTTAGAGGTCTAGGCTAGAGACATGTTTCGGTGTCTTAAAACATAGCAGCTGTCATTCGTTCCAGTACTAGACAGTGCTAGTACAGACTTGTGTGCCCCATACCATCATGTATATAAAGGGAGAACACACTAGGCTGAAATCCTTTATCTATAAGAAGATGACTCTATTGCCTTGTAAACGTGATAACACTGAACACAACATTCGGGGAGTTTGCCTGCCCCTACTTCTCGGTTTGCCAGAAGGTATTCTGCATTTCACAGTTACCTGGTAATCCTTTTGTCTAGATTATCCTGAGAAGTCTTTTTGATATTTTTGACTCTTTAAATTTAAAAGATCATTGAGCACTTGTACTTTTGAGCTTGTTAACTCTGAAAGCAACTAGAGTCATCTTTCATCCTTTTCTTGACTCTTAAAACATGAAAAGGCAAAGTTTTGTTTTAGTGTTTTAAAATTAACTTCCCAAGAAATATTCCTGGTAAAAGTTATCTTCCTTAGTAATTCTTTAGGGTCGGTCCCAATGGCAACATTTCCAGAGTATACCAGTCAAGGATTCCCCTCGGATGGGAATCCTAGTCCTTTTCCTTCTTTTGGAAACACTAGTGCTCCCTATGTGGCAACGTTGTCCCTCCTTGGTTTAACCATTGGTTTACCTGTCTTGTCATTTTCAACCTTGGCGGTCCCAAGCGTCCCAACTCCTACCCAAACATCTCCTTCATTTGAATCACATCACGTTGATTCTAAAGTTGACCTCTCACCTTCTTCCCCTATTTCTTCACCTTCCTCTTCTACTTCACCTAGTGAAAGTTTCAAATCTAGTAACTAGGAGGCTAAGAAGAAAAAGAAGAAGACAAAGAAGAAGAAGTCAGATAAGAAAGAGGCCAAACGTGCAGCTATTGCTCTAAACGCACTTCATGTTGACAACCTTTCAATCCTCCATGGAAAGTTAGATTCCCTTACAAGTTGTGTAAGGGTGACCATCTCCTTTGATATTGTCCTAGCATTCCGAAAGACTTAGAGGTATGGTCTCAATATCTGGATCGACCATCCCCATCAACCTCTGGAAATCATGTCGATGCTACACCCTCGGCTAGTGATGGTAAGAAGAAGGGAAAAATTAAATTCCCCTGTAGCTTATGTGAAGGAGAGCATATTCTTCACCTTTGTCCTCTTATGGATAAATATTCCAAAGTTTTGGAAAACCTTACAACTCCTCAACTCCAACTTCCTATTGGTTATCAGAGGATTTCTTCTAACCCTCTCCTAGTTGGTAAAGAGATTGACTTGGATTCATCTCTTGCCCATCCTGCTCTTCCTGAGCATGACTCTCTCTTGTCTGGTCCCAATCAACCATTGGTCAAAAAGAGTATCGACTGGGCTCCACCTTCAGTTGTCCACTTTGTTCCCAAAGAGAGTAGTGATGATCATACTACTCATGCTCTTTTGGTCTCCTCAGATTCTCATGAATCGAAGAGTGGCCCTCCCATCCCAATTGTTCAGGAGAGTCCCTCTCCTTATCCTGCAGGGCATGGGGGTAATCATATGATACCCCTACCAAGTAGTTCTATCATTTCTTTTGATTGGAGTCAATTGACTACTTTCTACCTCCCATCTTATGTGCCTTTCCAGATCACAGTACAAGCCTATAATATGGTAGTACATGACACTATATTAGATGAAGGCGTGTCTATTAGCATCATGTTTTCTACTACTTGGAAAGATTTGGGCTCCCCAAATATTGTACCTATCACTTAGAATATGTTGCCTTTCAATAAAGGAACCAATCAACCCATGGGGGTCCTTTCGAAGTTTCATATTACTGTGGGAGGAAAGACCGTCTATATAGATGTGATGGTAGTCCAAGGTACATTAGATTTCAATATTCTTCTTGGATGCGACTATGTTTATGTCATGAGAGATCTTGTTTCTTCACTTTTTCGTGTGGTTTGTTTTCCGCACAAAGGGAGAGTTGTGATTATTAATCAATTGTTGTTCATTCATCAACAGGCACCTCCTTTGCGACCATCATCCCCTATCGGCTCTTGTTTACAAGAATTACCTTCCCTGCCATAGATCAACTATGTGGCTACCCATTCCGTCTCCGCATCTGCTAATGATCACATAGATGGTATTGTACATTATGTGCTAGGGGCATTGGAACCAAATCTATATTTGGTACCAAATGCCATGTATTCCTCCCAGAGCATGGTTCTTTTATCTAGTGAAGACCTCTTGGGAGCCATGTTCTCTTATGGGTCATAAATAGACGTTGTGAGGATAGTTCTTGGTCTTGTTTCAACCTCGTTAAAAAATGAAACAAGGAGTCATGAGGATGGTTCCTTGTATTGTAACAACCTCGTTAAAAAATGAATCAAGAAGTGGAGTAGTATTCCTTGTCCTGTGTCAAGCTTGTTAAAAAATGAAACAAGGGATGTAAGCATAGTTCCTTGTCTTGTGGCAAGCTTGTTAAAAAATGAATCAAGGAGTTCGAGGAGAGTTTCTTCCTCTCTCAACCTCATAAAAAAAAAATGAAACAGATGTCCAAGGATAGTTTCTTCATGTATCTACCTCATTAAAAAATGAAACAGATGTATGAGGATAGTTATTTTACTATGTCAACCTCATTAAAAAATGAAGCAACTCCCTTTTCCAAATCAAGTCTTTGCTTAAGATCTTGTAAAATCCCAGTCGAGTCTTTCTAAGATGTCAAAAGTGAACCTTCATTCCATCCACCTAGTTAACTGAAATGAAGCTTGGGGGGCATGTACCTTGATTGAGTCATTATGCTGGGGGCATGCAAACTTATCTCAAGCATAGTTTTTCATTTCAAGCTTGTGTGAACATGAAACTAAATCCAAGCAAAGTTCTCCATGGTTCAAGCTTGTGTAAAAATGAACCCATGCCCGGTTTACATCTCGTGATTTCCATTTTAATCAAGTGATTTCTGCTAGATGAGCCTTGGTTGTTTTATTCCATCGCCACCATCTCTTTGGCCGATCATATGCTTTCACTTGGTTATTTTTTCCTTTCCTGAGGAACCGCAGTAATGAGTGGTTTTATTAGCCAGCCTCTTCACCATTACATGTTTTGAGCAGTTCCTCCATTGTCAGAACCAATTGCTACCCTTTATACCACTTTTTCCTCCAGGACGAGTCACCTTTAAGCTCTTTTCTGACTCATGAAAGATGAAAAGGTTGCCGATTATTTTTTCCCCTTTTTGACTCGTAAAAGAGAATAAAATGGGGGGTCTACTTTCAAGCTCTTTTCCAACTCTTTAAACATGAAAATATTGTCGATCTCTTATCATTTTGAACTCGTTAAAGGCTGTGAAATGTTATTCACCTAGTATACGTTTACCCCTTTTTCGGGTTGGGATGCAATATTTACGAAAAAGGTACTCCTTAACTAAAATGGTCAAGTGGTTCTATCAAGTATCGTTTTCTACCTTTTTAGGCTTGAGAGACACAAATGTACTGAAAGGGACCATGTGGAGTTTTATTTTCGTGTCTTTTTCAAACTCTCTAAACATGAAAAAGATATGGAGTTGCACCTTTTTCGGACTCCTTAAAACATTAAACGACATTAGATTCGTTGTCATGACAAACATGAGCTTCTCCTTCCTAGGGCTTATTAAACTTACTAGGTCAGATTCGTCTGAAGGATGAACTTATAGTGCAAGCATATGCTATCCCCTTAATTGGGGTACCTGCTATTAGTGTCAGTGTCTTCAGACTACCATCAATGATCAAAATTTACTCTTTTGCATTTCATACTAGGAGTCCCATTCTGATGAGTTGCATTCCATTAGGTCATGGATCAACTGATGGTAAGGTACATTTCAGCTTTCTCCCTCATGACACATATCTGCTAACCACTTTACATAATGTTCAGTCAATGGTTCAGGTTTATTTTCAGTTCATTTCATTAAACAAGTCTTAGGTCTTAGGGTTTCAATCTCATTAGGTATTATGGTTTTACCATGATTAAATTTCAAGGACTATTGATTAATAATGGTCAGCAGACACATGAGGATGACAATAATGATCAGAAAAGCTTTAATCTCTTAATTTGTAGGCTTAATAATTTTTTCACCTCAAAACCAGTTTTGAGGTGAAAATAGAGCATTGGTCTATTATTTGTAAATTTCATGTAATTTTATTATTGCTCATATGTAATTAATAGTTTGATGCTACTCATGGTCACCTGCTAATATTTCCAAGTACATGTCACTGCAAAAGTCAAAGAAATCAAAAATCAGTTCATCTATTCAAGCAAAAGATCAAGCATCCAAAAGACAGAGTATTTGAAAAGAAAATAGACATTACAAAGTGGGTTTTTGAACATTAAAAATAAAAAGTTGAAAATTTATATAAAGATCATCCCTCTCTTAAATCATTTCATTGTTTGAGTTGAAGTCCATGAGCTAAAAACATGATTTTGAAGTGTTATTGAGCAAAGGTGTGTAATCACAGTGTTTTTGGAGAAGTTCTGACTGGTGCTATGCACATCGGTGACTTCTTCAGTGTAAAACAAACGGGCGCTACGCACCTGGGTGATGCACTACACACTTGGCAGCCAAGCTCCAAATAGTTATAAGTCACCCCAATTCGCCTCAAAACTTCCAAATTACCTCTTTGCAAGTAAGTAACACAATCATTCTTGTTGAAAATGGTTGTTGCATCTGTCTTTGGTGATTTTGTCTCTCAAAATGTCAAACCCTAATTTTCACCAAACTGTCTCATAAAATTTAAAAGCTCAATCATTTATTACTTTCCTACCTCATGTATTTGTTGTTCCCTAAACCCCATTCCTTCATATAAAATTCACTAAACATCATTCCCTCATATATATTCCCCAATCCCCAAACCCCATACATACACCCCAAACCCTACATTATTCCCAAACTATACTCACTCTCTAAATCCCATTCACTCTCACCTACTTATCCATAAAATCTCTTCATACTCATATTTCATTCATTCACCCTATATCTTCATTCACCTCAAGTGATCACAGTTATAGAAACAATGGAAGGAGACAACGAGTATGAGTTTGAAGAAAAAACCCTTAATGACAGTTCCAGGGAGAGAAACATACAACAAAGGGAGGCCTTAAGGAGAAAAAAGGGGCATGATAAGTTGAAAATATTGGTTGAAGCCTCACTAACCCATCAAAGCAACTAATGATGGTTCCTTGTGCTAAATCTAGGCAAGTTTTGACAAATTTTTGTTATTTTCAATTTTTGAAATTTTGAAACACAGAAAATTGCCCTAGGTGCGTAGCACCACCGGCGCTACGCTTTTCATTGGAGAAATTTTTGAAGAAATGGCTTATATATCTAGATTAAACATGATGATAGAATCAAACCCATAAAATCTCAGCAATTTTGGACCAAAACTAGGTCACAAAAAGGGAAAAAAATGACCTCTCTGCCTCTTTTTGGACACACAAAAGTAGCCTTCGGAGATTTCACTTTTGATGGGGAAACTAAACTCCAAATGAACAAATTAAATATGTTACACAAACTAGATAGGAATACCTTTCCAATGAGCTATCGTGGGCTCAATTTGGTTAAGAGGAAGGCCTCCAAAAGTGGTTGTGAAGTGGTGCTGTGCACCTGGCTAGTGGTGCTACGCATAGAGCCAGTTTGCCCAAAAAACCAGTTTTCGCCTTCTTTCACTACAAGTTGACTTTTTATCTCTTCATGGATGAATTTATGATTTTAATTAATGCCATGATATGTAAATGTAATTGTGAAATGAACTTAGAGGGTAGATTCATCATTTTGAGGTAGTTTGGGGGTCAATGAATCAGTTTCCATGCTTATAGAGGTAAGCTGTTCCACTGCCTATATTCATGTTCCTTGTTTGGAAATGGTTGTAATAGTTCCTTATCTCTTGGATTCAACCCCTAATGGCTAGCATAGGTGGTTTTATGTCTATATTATGTATTTTTTCTATCATTAGCAAAGGTTGGACTCTCTTGGATGCTCTGAGCTACATTGTACGTCTTTACAATAGTTTGGCAAGGAAATAAACCAAGATTTGCAGCTATTTTTGTGGGATACTTGTGGTAAAATGTTTTTGCATAGTTTCTTCTTATGTTATTAGTTTTTCTCATGTGTTATGTGTGCCACAATCTTATTCATTCTTCTAACTAAATGAAATCAAGATAGATAGGTAGAATACATTGGTTACAGTGCTCTGCCTTGGGAATCCATTTATTTTTTTATGTTTTCTACTATTTGAAGAGGACTCATGAGCTCTACATGCCCTCCTTAGCTCCTCACCAGTATTAGACCTACTATCTCACTCAATTTCAAGTGCTAAAACACCTACCTACCTCACCCCATAGAACACCCTACATTCCTGACTTGATTTCCCAGACCCAAAGCTGCCTGCTCCATTTGATCCAGCAATAAAACCATCAAAATCAATCAAAAAACCCTAGAGCTACTATACCTATCCTAAAATACATATTTGTAGTCATCTCGACTGAGATTGAAAAGGAGAGAGCCCTCTTCCGACCTGGTAGGGCTAGCTACGAGGTTAAGCATGGTTTGTGGTTACCCTAGAATTGCTTCAATTCAGCTTGAGGTTAATCTAGGCTCTAACATAGTGGCGACCATACTGGGGAATGTAGTTTTATGTTCCTTAGAAAAATGTATCAAGTTTAGATATGATTGTTGATGGTGGATAATGATCAGACACCAGAAGGCTGAAATCATTCACCTGGGGACTCCAATGTCTAAAAATCCCAAGGTTCAGAATTTTTATGGCAACTCTACTCTTCAAGAACCAGTAGCCTGAAGAATTTCTTGGTGAATTCAATGTTATCAAAATGGATTTTTTTGCTGGAAGGTATGCTCCCATGAGCTGAGATCGCATTCCAGGTTTCCCAAATAAAATCCCTAAGGTAGATTGGCAAAAGAATTTGCCTACGTTTAAAGATCATGATAGGAATGATGCTGCTTTACATCTAGTTAGATTTCACATGCATATTTGCAAGTTGAAGGTTGATTTTCCTGAAGACTGCTTGATGAAGATATTCATGGCCACTCTGGAAGGTGAAGCCCGAACTTGGTATGAAATTTTATCACCTGCTTGTATTTACTGTTTAAAAGAGTTTCATACCATGTTCTTTGAAAGGTATAAAGAATCTTATCCATCCTTAATATTAGTTCAGAACTGTTGCAAACATGTTTAAAGTTTTATTAAAAATATGGAGAAAATTTATGAATATGATGACTTCATGGACGATGAGATCATGGAAGCCCTGTATGAAAATCCATTTTAGCAACATAAAGAGAGCTTAGAGGATACTTGTCAAGATGCTCAAGAAAATTTGTAGCAGGTTCAAGATCTTAGTACAGTTGAAAATGATGGAGGACAAGGTCTTATTACAAATATGCTCATAGCAGAAGATAATATGCAGGGAAATCAAGTTTCAATTTCAGATTGTGATAAAGTTAAGTTGGCTATTCCAGAACTAGATTCATATCATGATGATGAAGAAAACATTGAAGCCTTCTTTGATTCTTCCCTTCAAAAACAGTCTCAAAGAGCAGTCACTTCGTTACACAAGATCATAGTCAAGATACTGTAGCTTATTCTTTGCTTGAAGATGAAGGAATTTTGCATCTTGATAGTCAACAGGAACCATATGAAATGAATCAGTAGTATGAGGAAAAGTTATATACTCCTTTGCTTGAAATTAATGAAGATATTCAACAACCTTGTGAATCTTTAGGAGGGAAAGAAGACAATTATTGTTTTAGCAAAAGAAAACAAAAAGTACTCTCTCCTCTATCTGAAGATGAGATAGATCAACTCCTAAAAGGTCATGTTACAACCCAAGCTAATGTAGGTTTGCAGTGTTCACATCGTCAAGAAGGTGTAGGTGAAGTTTCTTCCACTTTTGAAAATGAGGACAGTGTTGAAATTAGATTTATAGATCAACAAACAAATATTGTTTTGCTTCATGAAAATGATAAGGCTGTCATGTTTGATAATCTTGAAGATTTTTTTTAGTTTAAGAAAGGCTTAGACTATGAAATTGAGGGGTATGAGCCTGAGAGAGACAGTATACTAGAATTCAAGTTAGAATTTCTCATGCTTGAGGAATTTATAGCTAACACTCAGATAGCAAAAGCTTATACCTCTCTATGCCTTCCTATCAATCAACAACCAACTGTTCTTTCATATCAGAATGAAGGGAATACTTGTATTTTTGCTACTGGATCTCAAGACAAGCTAGTGCTTCAGGATTTTCAAGATCCTTTCAGCATTCGTTTGCAAGCATTAGAGAAGATGAATGTTGCATGGTTCATTAGCATAAGCCTTGGTTTCCATTGTTATTGCGAATTGCCTACATGTACATCATTCTACCTGCTCAGGGAAAGTGAGAGCAGGATTTCAGTAAGTAGCCATCTGCTAGATTGGTTACATTGGAAGGCCCACTTCACATGATTATACATTTTTCATCAGTAGGTAGGTGGTTGTCATCATGATTTTAAGCCCTCAAATCTCGATGGTCTACTGCCATTAAAAAGCTTTGTAAGTACTTGTTTTAGTTAAATAAGTCTTCAGTCATATTTTCAGTCATGAGTCAATCTTAGTTTGCATTGTGTCAGTTTCAATCTTTGAGTGTTTTGACCCCATTGCCCAATGTATGAGGCACTAGCCTACATCTTCCTAGAGATCTATGGTTCTTGGCACCTCCAAGGAGCTACCATCCCCATTGGAGCCAATGTTAGTGTCAGTTTCTTCACACTACCATCAGTGATCAAAATTTAGTCTTTTGCATTTCATACTAGGAGTCCCATTCTGATGAGTTGCATTCCATTAGGTCATGGATCAATTGATGGTAAGGTACATTTCAGTTTTCTCCCTCATGACATATATCTATTGACCTCTTTACATAATGTTTAGTCAATGGTTCAGGTTTATTTTCAGTTCATTTCATCAAATAGGTCTTAGGTCTTAGGGTTTCAGTCTCATCAATGTAGGTTTTAACCCTGTACAGAAATTACCTGCCTACAAATTCTAAAACAAAGAAAATAAACAATGAGAGAGCATAACACATAAAACACATATGCACAGATATTTTCCCCTAGATCCCAAAACCGGGACTACCAGCTTGATTTTTCATTATGTTCCTTTCAATGTTACAATACATATTTATACAT
>APFE030833173.1:0-12146 GCA_000404065.3 Pinus taeda
ATAAATTGCCTAAAGTGGCCGCGTTGGCTCAGGCCGTGGACTGTTTCCCTCTTTGAGGGTTTTAACCACATCAAAATACTGGTGGATTGATCTGTGATCTGTTTGTGAGCAGTGTCCTTTTGGTGTTCTGTCTAAGGAACTTACCCTGTAAATTCCTACATCCTAGTGTGCTAGATTGAGTCTATGTAAAAGTGATTTGGGAATAATCCTAACTATTTGATTAGGTTATTTTATTACAAATTACTTGATCTGCTAGATTATATTTGTGTCACAGAACTGGGTAGTTTGTGAGGGTCTATATCAAATGGGATTTCCCCCCTTGAAATGTAAAAATGTAAAAATCATGATGTAAAATGTCTTGAGGGTTAGAAAAACAATGTATCCCCTCATAAGTCCTAGGTCCTAGGTAATTTTAAATTTTCCAAAGACTAAATTCAAGGATCCTTTAAAAGATAAAATTTTAAAAGGTCCAGGGACTAAGATTAATTGATTATTTTGCTAAATTTTATGCCCTTGGTCCCTAAGGTTAAGTCAAAGTTAAAATTTTGAGGAAATTAATTCAAAAAAAGTATTTTTGAATTAATTAAAATGTATTTAATTCATAATTTCGAAATTTCCTCAATATTTAAAATTTCGATGGATGAGATTAAAAGAAGTTTTGATCCTCATCAACGGTCAAGATCGCTTTGACAAGGACCACTCGAACTAGCCGTTGGAAGATTTGTCTTTAAATAGGAGCTTAGTTGTCAGTTGAGATCATTCGATCTTTGAGTCATGTGCATAAGTGAAAGCTCTCTTGTAAACCTTTTTTTTTTAGCAATAAAGAAAGACTTTAGGGTTAACCTCAACTAGTGTTACTCTTTGTGGGAATGTTGTAAGATGTTTTATTTTCATGCATAGATTTTTTTTTCAGCCATTGATGATAGCTTTTCTTTTAAAAAGTGGTTTAAGCATAGGTATCTTTCTTGATCACTGGGGTTTGAATGGTAGTTTAAATTCTAAATTATAATGGCAAGTATCTCCATTAAATCTGAATTTTATTGTCATTTTCTCTCTCTACATTAATGTTGAATTGAGTTGTGCAGGGAATCCTTGATTTTGAGATCATCGAGCATTCGGGGAAGTTTTCAGTTGGACTAGCCAACTCCCGATTTTCATTTTCTGAAGAGCCCAGCTTGATTGAATCCCCGGTTTATCATTAGAACTTCCATTGATTGATGAATGAAGGGTTTTCTCTGAAGCACCTCACTTTAAATCATAAATTTTAAAAAAATATTTGTGGCATAATGATAAATCTGGCTACTTAGAGCCTTCAGTTTGTAATTACTATAATTATTTAGCTAGTTTTTTGGGGTTTTCAATTTCATCATTGTATTTTTTGTTTCTGCATGTTTTGTCTTTCTCATCGCAGGTTGCAGATCCGAGAGGGATTTCTTATTTGAAGCCACATCTAGGACCTGGAGGGTAAGATCTAGCCTCAGAATCAACTCTTGGAGGGGTATTTATTTCAGATCTGGAACATTTTTGTGGGGTTTTCAATAGGTAAATCTGAAGCAGGACGATTTAAAAATTTTATTAAAATTTTCGGAAAATTTCTTCAAGGGATTTTGGGGCACTGGTCTGCTACCTACGTTTTCAGTTTTTTCTTCTACCTAGGGTTTCATCATTGCAGAAAAATTTTGAAATTTTTTTTAGGCCCACAGCTTTTTTGCTGCTACCATACCCTCTGCGTTTTTTGCTCTTAACCCTCATTAAAACCTCAACTAATCATTTGCATTTCTCCCTAAACCTTCTCTGTCACTCACCCCGCAATTCCTCTCGTCCCCCATTTCTACCTCTTTCACGCTTCCTTATTTCTCTTTGCCGTCACCGTCCAACTCCATGCAGTCATGTTTTTCTTCACCCTCACTCTCCTACGGCTCCCTCTAGCAACCTGAGTCTTCTCCTGCGAGCCCACAACTCCCTTTAGCAAATCCGCATCCATCCTTTATGCTGCCTTTCCTTCAACTTTCCCTCATCTCCATGGTTTTTTTGCTGCCATGACTACATCCACTAATCTGTAGCCAGACCTGCAAGGGAAAATGCGTTAGATATCTGCTTCAAACTCTTCACGCAGCCTGAGCCTCATCATAGCCTCATCCTCTCCACGCCCAAGCAATTTCTTTCCCATCCCCACGTAACCTTTTCTGCCTGCGTACACCCTCCTGTGGCTCCTTACTACGCGCATCTATACCTCATCTTCCTCCACACAGCGATCTCTCATGCAGTCTCTCCCTTCGGCCAGACCTGCAAATCGTTCTCTTATTTACGGTGGTAGGGTTAGATTCGGTCTCTTAGTTTCCTTTTTATGAATGTTCGATTCTCGATTTTTCTTTTCCTTTTTTTTAGTTTTGATTTATTTTTCTTATAGTTTTGATTTGTTTTTTTTTGGATTCGATTTTTTCATTTTTGTTTCCTTAAGTTAGGGTTAGGTAGGCTTCGATTTTACTTTATTTCTCTCTTATAGTTTAGATTTAATTTATTTATTTTTATTTTTGAGATTAGATTTTTCTCTGGTCTTTTATGTTTATTTTTTGACTTCACCTCATTTCACTTTTTATTTTTATTTTTCATTAGGCTTAGTTTGTCATTTTCCTTTGATAATTCGATTTTTATTTTCATCTTATTTGTTTGGATTTTTTTTAAAAGCAATTTTAAAAGCTAAAAAAAAAAAAAATAATTAAAAAATAATTAGCTTAGCACATTTAAAAGTAATCAAATTAAATTTAAAATTTCTTCTTGTGCTAAAGTAAAAAATCTAAAGGAGAATTTTGTGGTTTTAATGTTTTACTTCTCTATAGTTAAAAGCGCTTAAATGTTTATATAAAGATTAACTATTGGAGAGCGGCAAGTCTTCCTAGATGTGGTTCTCTAAGCATACATCTTTTAGTTATAGGATCAAAATTGGTGAACTGTTAAAGATTCTTGTATCTTTTGAAATTTAATTCATTCTGCATCTAGTAAGATTGATCGTTATTGCTTGGATCCTTTAATGATTTTCATGTTAGATATTTTGCAAATATTTTCAAGCAATCATCAATTATTTCAGCAGCAGCAACAAACCAATTACTTGATTTTCATTTCATCTAGCAATATCATTAACTCCATAAGGCATTGGTATTAATCATTCAAAGTCTAATCAATCTTAAGTATTTCTAAGCCTTGATCAAGTATTCGATTGCCTCGTTGTGTCTCCTGAACCAGTTGATTCCCAGCTGGTTCTCCTTCATCCCATAGGGTGTACCCCCCTTAGCTTGTTGTAGGGAGAAGGCTTAAATGGAGAGATTGAGGATCAGGGTGACAACCCTTGATCTGAGCATTGTCGCGATGTTTAGACACTCTGTGCGACAACATTTTTTGGTGACGTTATCGAGGATAGATTTTTTTTTGTCCTTGGTTTATTCAACATTCCTCATTCATCTTTCAACTTTCTCATCTCTTATTTGAGCTGGCAAAGTCAACATTTTTTGGCACATCTCATCTTTTCTGCCATTCCTTAACCAGTCAAGCAGCCAACTTTTCCTCGCATCATTTGATATTTTCATCACAGTATCTTTCATCATCTCGTTAATCAACACCTAGACATCTCAATTCATTTCTTGTTTGGGTGGCGAATCCATTCTTTTTCATTTATTTTTTCTCAAACAAGAAGCCCCCCCTTATATCCGGTGGTTTTTTTCCTATCAGATCCTAGAGTTAGATTCATGTTCAAGTGGCGACTCCACTTCTTTCATTTCTACAAGAATTTCTACTCGAAGCTCGCTTATTGCGGATCTCTCAACTTTCTTAAGAAGAGATCTCTCTCTATCATCTATTTGGTCCCTCATTATTCATCATGGATTATTTGTTTACCCCGTGTCATTTTACTGATGTTCTCCATGATATTCTGGAATCGGCCATTCATAAATTGTCTTTGTTCTCAAGTGGTGATTCAGTCGCTGTTAGAAAGCAACTATGCAGGTTTTCTCGTATAATGCTGATATATTGTAGTTCTCCTCAGTATGATCATTAAGATGTCAAAATGTGTCTATTTGTCTTTTCTTTAGAGGGTGATGCTTTGAATTGGTTTAATAATTGTCCTGAAGATTCTTTCACTTATTTACAAGACATTGTTCATGCTTTTAAAGATAGATATGGTTAACAAGATAGCGTGCCTTGTGCCCCTAAAATTATGCAACAGAATGGAAGTGATTTTGTGAAGGATCCAACTGTCGATGAAATATTTCAAGGCAATTCTCCATATCAGAATGTGCCATCCACATGTACTGTTGCAGATCAAATCCATGATAGTGGAAAGGCAGGGACAAATTGTCAAATCAGTGCCGACAATGAAAGGGAAAATCAAAGCATGAAATATGATCTAGAGAGTACTAACTGATGTGTGCATGTGTAAATATAAAAGAACTCATTTTTTAATCTTTTTGCTTTATAAATGTAAATGCTAATCTTTCCTTGATCTTTAGAAGGGGAAACAGATGTGGAGGAAGAGGGGCACAATGATTTTGATGGCTTTGAGGTCAAGTAGGGGCCTAATCCCAGCTTCAATGCTGATTTTTCTCAATTCGGGTTCAAAATAGGCCGCTACAGGATTTGCTACAGGATGTACTAGTTCTCCTATAGGATCCCCTAGTTCTCCTACATGATCCCCTGTTTTACTACAGGATGTTACAAATTTACTATACGAAATTATAATTCATTAAATGACCAAGAAAATCAAATCCAAATTGGATGGGACAATTCTTTTTATTGACTAGGATGTATTGGGTCCCCATTCCAAGTGGAATCACTCAAAAAGACCTTTGTTAACCCATGCTAGAAAATACCAGACAATTACTAGTCAAAATCTAAAAATTCAAGAACTAGTGAGCTAATAAATCTATAACATGCTGTTGTGCCATACAACAACCCCCCATTTCACATCATTAAAATTCCAAAATTATAATGTGAAATGGGTCCCTTTTAATTTTTGTTCCAAATTGGTATCAATTTAGAGTTCTATTTCAAAAAAAGGCTCGAATAAAAGGAAACATTATTAAGAGACCTTTTTAAATAAAACCAATCAAAAATCCCAATATAAAGCGATTTATCTTTATCATTGCGATAAAGTGATCGCAAGATCGCATATCGCAATGACAAAGAAAGCACAACTTAAGGGACATCTTGGTTTTCGCCGATGCGAAATCGCAAACAGATATCGGCAAAGCATAAAATAACATGAGTAATGACCCTTGCTTTGATGCGATGCGAAATCGGCAATCGGCAATTGGCGATAACACTTATAGTGCAAAGAAGCTCCCCCTCACCCGATGCGATGCGATATCGCTATCGGCGATCGGCGACTTACCATGCCCTCACCCTAAGCGGCCCTACCAGCTATGCCCAATGCGATGCGATATCGCTATTGGCGATCGGGGATTTCAAACAAAACCAATGCAATAACTTAGCATTTTCCCGATGCCCGATTGCGTAAAGGGTAAAAAAGCGCAGTTTTCAAAGTAACAGTCATAAAGGCAGTTTAATATGATTTATTTGTAATTAAGGCCATATCCTTTGGAAAGCCTCTCATCCGCATTCAAACTGCCAAATCACCCAAAGCATGCTTCAAATAAATCATTTGGCCATTAATCGAAGCAACTGGAATTAATGAGATTGACAGGCCGTAACGACCATTTAATGAGAATAACAGGCTTGAGATCTATCCACAGATTTGATCCTAAGGCCGCCTTAAGTTGATTGATCACTATGAATGCACCTAGATATATATATTTTATTATGTTCAATTCATGTTATTGTTGCCTGTGTTACGCTTATCTTTCACTCTGTGCAGAATTCTTCCATAGAAACAGAAGAAAGTGGAATGGGAAAGAAATCCAAGAAGACTACAATGCCTACTACTCCGCCAGCCGCAGGGCAAGCTGTCGCTGATCCAAGTGGAAAGAACACAGGGCTTATATCAGATACAACATGCTTAGGACTCACCAAGACCACTTGGCAAGGGACTCATAATTTGATTGAAGCAGAAGGGCCAAAGGTGACCGGAATAGAAATTTCATGTGATAATACCAGCAAATCCGATGCCAATTTAAAAGATTTGGCCGACTCCTTTCTACACAGAATAACGGCTCGGGAGCAAATTCTTCCTTACACGGATGTGGTAAGGTGGGAAATCCAAGAGCTCCCAATTATCAACAGACTATTTAACACTGCGGACGGGAGGATTTTCGGTTCATTTCGAGCCGAAGACCTAAGGCTAATGTATCACTTACCGCAAGAAGAGAAAAAATATAATGCTGCATTTCTAGAGAAATTTCGAACAGAGAATGAGACCGAGTCTGAACCAATTCGAGGCTGGAGACAGAATCCAGCAAAACACAAGCATGCAGAGAAGGAAGCTGGGAAAATGAATTTGCTCACTCTGGCTACTCTGCCAAGCAGGCAGTATGATCCAAGGAAGATTGCTTACAATGCGCTCGACCAGGCCAAATTGGCCAAGGTCGAGCACAAAGAAGACAAATTCGAGGATTTGTTCACATTGGCCGAATCGCTGTATCAAGTCAAGTCGCTGGCCAGAAATGTGTATAATGATGAAGGGCTAGTCGAATTTAATAGAATTAGAGAACAGAGGTTGCAAACTCTGCCTCTAGACCTGTTAGCGACTGTTCCAACAACAACCAGGTCAAGCGAGTCTGAGCAGTGAGATAATACACCACCTCCTACTACATCAAAGCAGCAGGAGGAAGCGCATAGCTAGAGGAATGAGGTGACCTAGGAAAATGTGCGTCGACAAGAAGAAACCCAAGCGAAGACCCAAGAAGAGAGCAGCTCTAAGAATAACAATGATATATTAGTTGATCCAAATTTGCTCCAGCAATGGAAGCAATTCAGTACAATTATCGATAACTTAGAGTGTTCGAAAGATGATGAGGTTTCTAAAGAAGGTGATACACAGGAAGCGACATCGAAACCAGTTTCAGGCGAAACCAGCGGCCTACCCAAAACAAAAGAACGAGAGATAATTCCTAAAGATCCAACAGGAGAGATCGTTTTTCAAATTGAAGAGATTCCTCCTTTAGATGTATTTTATAGCCCTAAGCATAAAGCTATTGTAAAGCGATAGAGGAAAAGGAGAAGAGCTAATCAACCTTCCCCATTCCCTGAATTAACAGTAACGGCCAATGTTGTATGGAAAGAGGAATTCGACCCCTCCGATGACTTAACCAAGCTATCGCAATTCGCTGGAGCATATTCAGCAGCAACCATTGATAAAGCATCAGAGGTAAGTAGTTTATTGAAGATCAAGGATCAGGACATCTCGTCACTACAGGCGAAATTATCAGAAGTTCAGCAGAAGGTAGAGCAGGCGGAGCAAGAATTGCTGGTGTAGCAACAGAATAATAATCAGCTGACCAAGAAATTACAAGAGCAAAAGCAGAGAATTAATGAAGGCGCGATCCAAAGGCAAAAGGAGCTATCGGTGGCACTAGAGCAATTAAGAATATCAACTGAGGGAACAATGAAAGCAAAAGATGAGCAAATCGCTCAATTGACCACTCAAATTGAGCAAATGAAAAAGCTCCCTCAGATAGATGAATTCAAAGCAGAAGCACTCCAGTTAAATAAGGCATTGATTAATCAGGTTAAGCTACTATGTCAACAGATTACACAAGCAAAACCATTGTGTGAGTTGGTACCATCAATAAGTGAAAAGGTAGAAAAAGAAAGGACTAATTTGGATCAGGCCGAAGAAACACTGACAAACTTTATAGAATGGCAGGATTCCAATATAGGTCGGGCAGCTAATCTATCGAGAATTCTGGAATCGCACAAAGAGATATTATTCACGAAATGGCAATCGCAACTAATGAAGGCAGAAAGAGCAATTTCTAGATGAAAAACAATCAGTGGAAATTTGGTTGAATTAGTAAATAATACACTTTATTTATCTAATATAATTTCCCAATGCACTCCAGGTCAATTAACAGCGGAAAATATGTTGGAGCACTCATGCTATCCGGAGCTGGAGAAAAACGAAAGATTGATCGCTGGAATCAACAGTTTGACGTGGGATGCTTATTGGTTCTTCTTAATCAAGCCATACAGCCAAAGAACCGCCTTGAAGTGCCTAACAGATGTTGTCAGGTATATTATACCCGACATTCAGGATGCCACCTTCACCACCCAATTCAGTTTGCGCCTCAACAAACCGCCAGAAGTAGAACCAATGCTAGTGATAAGCCAGCTTAGGTTTAAGGGCAAACAACTTGAGGCATGACTCACTTCGTCGACTGCTAGATCGCCCCTGAGAGATAGACTGCATTTACTGATACCAATTTAGTAGGATTTTGTTTCATAGATCTTTTTAGCTTAGTAGTATTTATAGACCCTTTCATGCATTTAGAAAGGGTCGTAAAAGTTTTGTATATGACTTAAACCCTGAAGTTGCACTATTGTACTTCAGGGATATTCTTTTATGAAACTTGACCAATTATTTCGAATTTGATGAGGAAGGCTTTTATGCAAATGTGCACTATTGTCATTGTTTGAAAGCATTTCTGTGTTGAAGAAGGAATTTTGAATAGCGATTGATATTTCGGATCGATCTACAGCTCACATGGTACTATTATCTGCGTCTGTATTCTTTTTCGTTATATGAATTGTTATTGAAATCGCTCTTTCTATTATCGCTTATATATATGTGTGTTTTTCACAGCATTCCTTATGCATTCCACTATTGGTTGTTTATCACATGCTCTCCTTTCAGACGTATATATGTATCGATGATATGAATAGTGAATGTAGTAATTTGTATTTATTGCTTCATTGTGACTATTCATGTGAAGCAATCTTTGAATGATTGAACGTATTTTATTTATTTTACAGAGTCATCTATATGCCTGATAAATAGATAAAGATTATTTAACGCTACATTATGAATGAATAAGTTGTTCCCAGGATTAGTATTGGTTTCCCTATTTTTGTCAATAGAATAAGTTATTCGCCTATCATTTAAGCAATTTATTCATCACCCATCCATCCCTTTTATTTCATTATCGGGAAACTGGTCCCGTTATCTCCAGTCGGAGCCACCATTCCAAACGGAAAAGGAGCTGTACTAAGGTCCAGACCGGGTGGTTATCCCCCAATGTTGTGGCAGCGATTTCCGAGGCCTCAACATTTCTCGCGCTAGAAGGAGGGCCATCCGCTATGAATGGCGAGTAAGCCAACACCTACAAACCATTAAAAGAGTAACTCACCCTCCACCTCTCCTCGAACATCTCATTCGCATTCTGAATCTCCAGTATCCAGGCGAGACGAAGAGGAATCAACCACTACTGCTCAATTTCATCATACTTCAGAACACTTAAGTCCGGAGTCCCCTAAAGTTCAATCCATCATCCAGAAACTTCAAGGCTTCTCAATATCCCCTCCTAGATCTGAAGTATCACAAGGTAGTCAGACTTCGCAATTTCGCTTACCCCCTCATCTTACCAGACTCCAAAGCGAAAAGCTAGGTATTGAACCACCCGAATTTCCTTTACCTGAAAGGAAAAGGATCAAAAAGACCGCTGAAGGTTCTGGTAGCGAAACCCTTTCCCCATCATCTTACATTTCATCATCACCTGTGCGAAGTCATACGCCCACTTCACCACTCCATATAGTTGTTCACCAAGGGACTTCATCTCAAGCATCGCAATCTTTTCAGTCTGTACTTCCACCTCCCCCTCAGGCAACTGGAACGCCACAAGCGATCGTTGGTAATCCTAAAATGGCCCAAAGACCATGGAGAAGTCCTGGTGCGGTCACCATGCCTGCACCTTTACATCCTTTACCTGATTACCCCGAAAAATGGTTACCCAAGTTCAATCTAGATGTTGGAACTTCTGCAGAAGAACATATCAACAATTTTATGTTGTCAGTCAATCTAAAGGGAGTCACTAAAGAAGACGTGGTAGTAAGATTGTTTCCCTATTCACTACAAGGATCTGCAGGGTCTTGGTATTTTTCCCTACCCTCTGGATCCATCACAAGTTGGAATATCTTCCAGGAATAGTTTCTCACCAAATACAGTGATGACAGATCCTTAGCTACACTTGTCCATGATCTTTCAAATTTAAGGATCGAGTCGAGAGAACCCATCAAGGAGTTCAACTCCAGATTTAACAAACTCTTGAACAAGATCCCCACTAATGACAAGCCAAGTGAACAAGTTAGAAGCGAATGGTATATCACCGCTTTGCCTTCAAACATTTCCATATTTGTCGATAGGGCCAAACAACCTACATTGGCCGAAAATATGAAGGAAGCACTCACTGTGGAAAAAAGTGTAATCGCCTTAGAAAAGAAAATTGCCTTGGAAGAAAGAAAATCTAAAAAAGTCTCCTTTAAAGACGACTCTAAGAAAAAGAATACTAAGGATCCATATGACATGGAGGGCCTTCAAAAAGTCCTTAAAACTATGTCGAACAAAATGGTTGAGATCAAGAAACAAGTATCAGAATCCTCAACGAAGAAACCATATAGGAATTTCAAGAAACCCGAGTCCAAACCTCCTAATGTTATATCATATGCAGACTCAGATCCTGAGGAAAAAGAAGAGGAAGAAACAGTTATACCATACGAAGGAGAAGAAGAGGAGGTAGTTAAATGCCATGGAATGTGGGACTTTATACTCCCTAATTCCAATACTGATGCCGAACAAGAAGCCTTTCTTGTCACTACAAGGAGTAAAGGTGCTCTCGAAACTGTTCAAGCTAATCCTAAGAAAAGGAGTGCTGGAACCAATACTGTGAAGGAAAAGGTACCCGTTAGAAAGCCAGTCGCATCAGTATCTAACAATCAGCCATCATCTTCTACTACACCTTCACCATCTAAGACTTTGGTAATTTTTTATTCGATGGATTACAACATTGTCGATGACATGAAGAAAACTAAAGCAAACATCACCATGTTTGAACTTAGTAAATTAAAACATCAGAAAAAATTACTACTCAAAGAATTTAACACTTTCCCTTCTTCCCCTCTTCCCACCACTAAAGCTGCAAGTGACTCGGGAAAACCCCCTACTGGTAGAGTTGAGGCAACCGACACAATTCTGATTGGAGATAGATCAAACTCCCATACCCCCGCTTTCCTCCTAACTTATGAAATTTACAATCGAAATCTGCACAACTGCATAATTGATTCTGGGGCATCTTCCAATATAATGCCTGCCTCAGTTTGCTCCAAACTGAATATCGAACCCCAGAAGTCTTCTATTCACATCGTGCAGTTAGATAGAACTAAAGTTCAAGTTCTAGGGGAAATAAACTCTGTAACAACCAGGTTATCGGCAGATCCAAGAATTGTCCAAAGGATCGATATTCTAGTCGCCGATATACCTGAATTTTATGGATTGATTTTAAGCAGGGATTGGTCAGAAAAACTCCATGGGTATATCTCCACCGATTGGTCACATATGTGGCTCCCCTTATTAAGGGCAAGGCTCAATCAAATAAAGACTTGGATCGAGAGAAACATATGACCCATACTGTTACAGAATTTGAACAAGAAAATCAGCCAGTCGCGTTCAACAATAATATCCTAGGAAACTATTCTTCAGAGTCATTTTTCGGCAATTATATTTCCCAGCAATCCCCTTTCTCAGTTGAAAATTTCGCATCACAAATCGAAAACTTTTCACAGACCGACAGGTCTAAATGCGTTAATG
This sequence comes from Pinus taeda, assembly GCA_000404065.3. Lineage (NCBI taxonomy): Eukaryota > Viridiplantae > Streptophyta > Pinopsida > Pinales > Pinaceae > Pinus > Pinus taeda. The sequence goes on from APFE030833173.1 coordinate 11,747, forward strand.
TTACTGAGAATTTTGTAACAAAAACTGTAGATAATTCATTATTTTGGTCTTTATATTTTGATGGATCTAAGTCCAGTGAAGGATCAGGAGCAGGATGCATTTTGGTCAGCCCGCAAGGAGAAAAAACAATGTTGTCCTTTAGATTAGAATTTGAATGCACTAATAACATAGCCGAGTACGAAGCGCTTGTCCAAGGACTATATAAAGCAATCGGACTCAAAGTTCAGTACTTAAAGGTCTTTGGCGACTCTGAAATTATTGTCAAGAAGGTAAGGAATATAATTCATTGTCTTTCGAACCATCTTAAGCAAAACTCCGCAGTTGATTTGCTGGCCAATGTCGCTTCCAAGCTGCTCCCTTCCGAAGACTATAGTCCAGATAGGTTTTCAGTAGAATTACT
>APFE030833173.1:14884-28432 GCA_000404065.3 Pinus taeda
CTCCCGAGCATACTTGCCCTGAGAAACAAACAGTCCACCATTGCACTGCCATATTTCCAATCCTAGGAAATAGTGAAGGAGGCCCAAGTCCTTCATCTCAAACTTTGTAGCAAGATCCTTCTTGCATGACATTATCAACAGCTCATCACCTATTAGAATCAAATCATCAACATACAGTACAATGATAAGAAACTTACCCTCCACCACAATCTGGTATAGGTTAGGATCTGCCTTGCTCTTGGAGAATCCAAGTCCTGTGAAATAGTTGTCTATTCGTGTGTACCAAGCACGTGGTGCTTGCTTCAACTCATAAAACGCTCTCTTGAGACTGCACACATGCGACTCACTGCTGAAGAGTTCAAAGCCTTTAGGTTACTCAATGTACACCTCCTCCTCAATGACTCCGTTGAGGAACGCAGTCTTCACATCCATCTGATGAATGTGCCATCCCATCTGTGCTGAGAGAGCAAGAATCGTCCGTATGGAAGAATACCCTGCGACAGGTACAAAGGTCTCCTCATAATCGATCCCCTCAATCTATGAAAAGCCTTGGGTAACAAATCTTGCCTTGTACTTCTCCACACTCCCGTCAGCTACCTGCTTAACTTTGTAGATCCATCTCGAACCCACCACTGATTTTCCTTTCGGTCTAGGAACAATCTCCCATGCACTGTTTCTGACAATAGAATCATACTCTTCCACCATGGCGTCTACCCATGCGGGATCATCCACAGCTTCCTCGAAAGAGGATGGCTCAGTCACAACACACTTGCTCATAAGAGCCATGTATCCAGTGTACCGATCAGTTGACTGTCTCTGCCTGCATTGGGCTGTAGGTGGTCCTACAACTTTCTCTGCATCTTGAGCCAGTTGCTCAGCTTCTGTCAAGCGCTTTCGCCCTCTGATGGTTGGCGCTGCATGAGTGGTCTCTTCCACTCCATGAACTTCGTCCTGTGGCTGATCCACGTCCTGAAGCTCATCCTTAGGAACTAATAGCTCCTCATCTGCATACAAGTGTAGCTCCCTCTCAAGTGAACACTTCATGGCTTTCTCCTCCTGAAATTTTATATCCCGTCGCACAACAGTTTTACCACTGTCTGGAAAATACACACGATAGTTGTGGGGCGTATCAGTGTACCCCACAAATATCCCAACCTCTGCAGTCGGTTCCAACTTCTTTCTGGCATCCTTCGTCACATGCATGTAAACGTTAGCACCAAAAATCCTCAAATGAGAAAGATTAGGCTTCTTACCAGAATAAGTCTCTTCAGGTGTACTCATGCCAAGTATCCTATGAGGACAATGGTTCTGCACATAAACTGTTGTATTGCATGCTTCCGCCCACAAGTGAAGGGGTAGGCCCTGATCATGCAACATTGCCCGTGCAGCACCCACAATCGTTCTGTTCTTCCGCTCAGCTACCCCGTTCTGCTGTGGGTTATGGGGAGCTATGAGCTCTCTACGAATCCCTTCTGCCTTGCAGAAATCCTTGAACTCGTCCGAGATGTATTCACCACCATTATCGCTCCTAAGAGCCTTCACCTTCTTCCCCGACTCCTTCTCGACCAGTGCTTTGAATTCACAGAACTTTGAATATGTTTCGCTCTTCTTCTGCATGAAGAAGATCCAGCACTTACGAGAGAAATCATCAACAAAAATCACATAATACCTGTGTTTTGCTGTCGAAGCAACTGAGAAAGGTCCACACACGTCTGTGTGAATTCTCTCAAGGATCGTCGTGGCGCGACTATCCTTCTCGTGAAAGGTGGCTTTCACAAACTTCCCCAAAGTACACCGCTTGCACTGATCTGACTGCGCAAGTGTGCCTTTAGGAAGCCCTGTAGTGATCTGCTGCAGTATCTTCAAGGCTCCATGGTGAAGGTGACCCAATCTCCTATGCCACAACTCGCCATCATCCCGGCTCACCAATCCTTCTGCCTTGCCTGCCATTGCTGCGCATCCATCTACATGCAACTGATAAAGGTTCCTCACTCGAACCCTATCTTCCGGGTCTCACCAATTGTCTTGCTACGCAGGAAAGATTTTCCCTCGCTGAAAACAACATCATACCCCTTGTCTTCTAACATCGCCACAGAGATAAGATTCTTATTCAATCCTGGAACATGCATGACTTCCTTCAATACAAAGGGTTTACCAGACTCCCTCTCAAAGGAAATGGTACCGATACCAGTTGCACTGTATCTACCATCATCGCCCATCTCGATGTGCACTCCAAGATCTTTGTCCTCCAGATCAGAAACAAATCTCTATCTCCCGTCATGTGAAAAGACGCACCACTGTCCAAAAACCACACTGATCCCATCACACTTGAAACCAAGCATGCGATCAATGAAAAATCAAGCTCAAACTGAGAAGCTAAGGCCTCTCCCCCTGCAGATCCAGCAGCTTGCTTGTTCTTCTTCTTCTGCGGACAATTTGTGGCATAGTGTCCGTGCTGGTGACAGTGAAAACACTTCACCTTGGACATATCCTGCTTCTTGCCTTTCGCACCAGACTGAAAAGCTTTCTTGCTCTTCCCTTTCTTTGCTTTGGCAGCCAAAGCACAATTCTCTTCATCAGCTCCCTTTGACGAAGATCCATTCTCATACATATTGTTACTGAGTTTATCCTTGAGCGCCAAGTCGCTCTTGCTTTGGAATAACATTCTCGCAATCCGTTGAAAGAAATTGCTGCGTTGTCACCAAGAAAACACTGCTGCAAATTCGAATTCCACCAGCAACCAACTCAACCGCCTCGGATCTAAGATTCGTGAGAACACAATATTTCTCGTACAGAGATTGACTGTATGGGCTTTTACCGGATATTTCACCTTCCAAACGAAGGATGAATCCAGAGGCTACCTGGCCCGATTACAGGCTATGCCTAGAGAAATAGAATGTAAACACTTCCTGATAATGATCTCAACATCAAATATGGAGTAGCCTTTCCATGGAGGCTAGACACAATGTGATCCTTCACGCCCTCCAACAGAATCCTTCGACATTTTACGATCTTCTTTTGCCAAGCATCAGCTTGAGTAGCATCAGTAGGCTTTGGGATATCCGTATCTATGAACTCCTTCAGCCCGTTATCATCCAATACTGCCTCCATCCTGTCCTTCCATGCAATATAGTTTGAGATGCCCTCAAGAGCATACTCCAATCGCAATCCGTTGAAAGACATTGCTGCGTTGTCACCAAGAAAACACTGCTGCAAATTCGAATTCCACCAGCAACCAACTCAACCGCCCTCGGATCTAAAATTCGTGAGAACAAAGTATTTCTTGTACAGAGATCGACTGTATGGGCATTCATCGGATATCTCACCTTCCAAAGGAAGGATGAATCCAGAGGCTACCTGGCCCGATTACAGACTCTGCCTGAAGAAAGGAAACGTAGTCACTTCCTGAATAATAGATCTGATGATCAATCCTCGCTTTGATATCCTGTAGAAATATCTTCTACAAATCAACCAGCTCTGATACCATGTAGAAATTTTGAATAATTTAACACATATTCAATGGAGATTATCCTGATCATGTACTATTTGCGGAAAACATACACAATACATAAGCTCCTCTACGTTGATCATCAATATAGCAGCATCAATAACAATAAAACATCAAGAGCATTCACACATTAACACAGTATGTATCCCGGGGAAAGCATCTCGCTAAAAACCCCAACTATCTGTATATTAATGATTGAGTCATGTAACATTACACAGCATAATACTTCTCACAAGTATCTCCACCTCTGTTACACACAATACAGCTCAGATCTGAATCAATCACTGGCTAAAATCTCCTTCGCTGCTTGCCTGCCTCCGCTGCTCAATACCTGCTCAAGAACTGATGATAATTCCAAGGCAACCACGTATTTCCTTGGCAAAATCACGTGAGCACAAGCTACAATGTGGGCAAATACGTGAGCAAACTCATTGGCATACTCAATCCCTTGATTGTGCAAGATCTGATGCACAACTATAGTCACAACTGGTAGCAATCTGATTCTCTAACACCTGTCCCTGCTGAACTGAACATGCACTGACATGCAACTGAGTTAACTGATGTATTCATTAGTTGTATTATGAGTTAATAACTTGTGAATTAATTAATAACTAATTCACCCAACTCATCTCTAGTCTATTTGCCAGTTAGACTAAATACAACCAGTTTAACAAAGCTAAACTGAACACAACTCCATCAACTGCACCTCCAGTCCACTAAACTCAACTCACTTGAGTTCTAACTGAAGTCCTGCATGCAAATATTAGTCATCCCATAGGTAACCACGTATTTCCTTCTGGGATCTGCATGTACCACATCCGTAGCTCATCCTGAAGTGCTCCAAGAGAATAAGACAAAGTTTATAGTCTAAATATTATTATGAGCTAATAATATTTGACTGTTCTATATTTAGACTGAGCAGTCACTCCGCTGTGGTGTCACTCCGCTGTGGTCTAAAAATAGAAGTCCATCTATTTTTTCCAACTTGATCAATCATCCATAAACAGCAACCTGCAATTCATAGACATGATCCATATGTCTAAGAATAGACATAGTCTAAAAATAGACTTGCGCCAAAAATAGCCTGCAGGCCCACTTAGTGAAGGCGACTCTTTTCACTAAGCTCCATCATCTTGTTGCAATCTCAACAGTGTGTGGGCCTTGGCTTTCATGTTTTGGAGATTTTTGAATTTTGAATGGATTTTATGCTCAGAGTCATGTAGATAGTGATTGAGTGTATATGAGAACATATCTTCTTTTTAATTTGGAGTTGTACTCTTTCTGATTGGCATATTTTGTTCACGTTTTCCCCAAAGTGATCATGCCTTTTTCCATTAATCTTTTCTCTTCTCTCAAGGAGAGCGTTGAGATATGGGGATCACGGGATGGAGAGGCAAAAATTTTCATTGTTTCTTAACACTTCCAGTTCCTCTTTCAGTAGCCTTGTTAGCAAGGATGTCGGCCTCTTGATTTTGATTTCTCAGAACATGTTTGAAAGTGATCTTTCCCAATCCTTTCATATTTGATCCGATCCTCTGATATATTTTATTGATGGCTGTGTTGCTAGGATTTTTGTCCTTTACCATTGCTTCTATGACAATTGCAGAATCGCCTATTATTATAGTATCCTTGATTGCATATTTTTTTAAAATCCTTGTGCCTAGAAGTAGGCTATATGCTTCAGATTTGTTGTTTGTGGATTCTCCTAGGCCCCATTCATATGAAACAATCATTTTCCCATCCAGATCAAATATTGCTCCACCTGCAACTGATTTTCCTGGGTTATTTTTTGAGGCCCCATTGAAAAAAAGACTGAAACCTTTTTGTCTTTTCCTCCATTCTTCAAATTATATTTCATTTATCCTTAATTTCCAATTCTTTGTTGTGGGTGCTTTCTTTGGACCTTCTGTCCCCTTATTATCTAAGATTATTTTACCATACCAATCTCTCTCTTCTTGCTGAAGATTGTTTTGATCCACTGTTGTCATTCCTTTGGAATTTAAACTTTCAGATATTAAACTCCAAATTTTTGAGAGGATTTTGCCTATTCTTGAGTTTTGATCTTTAAATATACTTTTGTTTTTGGCTAACCAGATCTGCCAACACAAAACTGAGGGGAGACATTTTCAAATCCTAATTATTGTAGCCTTGTTTTTCTTTGAGTAAGGGTAACTCTTCTCCAATATTTTGTAAAGATCTGGAAGCTAGTTTGTAAGGTTTATATTGATTTCCAACAAACTTGTGATTTGGTTCCAACATTCTCTAGCGACCTTGCAATCCAATAAAAGGTGTTAAATTGACTCTTCCTCTGTCATGCACATGGCACATCTAGAAGGCCCTTGCATTCCTTTTTTTTTTTTTAAGTTATCAAAGGTTAGAATTTTCCCCTTGAGGAGTGTCCAAGTGAATGATTTGATTTTAGGAAGGCATTTAGTTTTCCAAATTACCTTCCATAAGCTCCATTCCTGCTTATTTTTCTGATCTTGGAGGGATTTATACCTCGATTTTACCATGTAGTCTCCTCCACATGGATCCCACATGAAGTCATCCTCTTCCTCATTGCTTATGGGCGCTGCCCCTGAGAGATGGAGTTTTAATTTCTCCCATTATCCTTTTAAACTTTTTGGGATTAATGGGATTTTCCATTCAAGCCAATTGTTTTGGTCCCAAGCTGAAATTGAATATAAAGAATTTAAGCCTCTTTCAGCCATCCAAATCTAGAAGCCTAGAAGGTCTCGTTGAAGTTTTAGGGGCTCTCTTCCCATTATTCTATCATCTCAAATTGCTACTGATTTCTCATTCCTTGGTTTTTTAGAAATATGGTGTCTAATAAGAGGGATTATCTTCTTTACAAGTTTCCAAACTTGTGTGCATGGCCTAACAGGAATGGATTCTGTTATTAACTTTGTTCTGGGATGATTCAAATATTTCATGTCAAGGAATTTTTCCCACCAGCTTTCCCTTCCACTTATCAATCTCCAAATTATTTTCATCCCTAAGACAATATTCATTACACCTGGTAAGTAGATTGAAAGGCCTCCTTGTTCATAAGGAAGAGTGACTTGGTCCCATTTTACTAAACTGAATTTTTTATTCTCTTGCTTTCCTCCTTGCCATAAGAAGCTTCTTATGATTAGTTCCATTTGTTTATGTGTGCTTTTCAGAGCCATGATAATCGCACATTGATATAGAGGGAGATCTGACAGGAGTGCCTTAATCATAATCACTTTGCCAGCCAAATTAAGCCACATCTTCCCCACTTTTGAATTTTGTCCTTCATTTTTTCCACTTGTTTGCTCCAGACTTCCACTTTGACATTCTCCTTGGCTATTGGAAGTCCAAGGTAAGTAAAATGCATCCTTTTTTCTTGAATTGGGACTTCCAAAAATTGAGAGATGTTTTGCATAGTTCTTGGGGGAGTGTTCCAACCGTATATTCTACATTTTGTATTATTTAGCATCCCTCTGGGGGCCTGAAGGAAATCATCCATAGCTTTTTTGAATCTTCTTGCTTTTATACTTGACGCTCCTCCTAGAAAGATAATGTCATTAGCAAAAAGGGAATGGTTTATATTTTTGACACTTTTTTCTATTTGAATACCTATAATGTTTTTACCCTTCTTTGATTTTCCAACACTGCACTTAAAGTTTCATCCATGATAATATACAAAAAGGGAGATAAAGAGAATCCTTGTCTAAGCCCTCTTGAGCTCTGGAAAAATTTACTGGGCCTACCATTTATTAGGGGAGCTATCCATGGGGTTGAGATGCAAGCTTGTATGGTCTCTATTATATCTGATGACAAACCAAAGGTTTTAAGAAATGCTGCTAAATATTTGTGGCTTACTCAATCAAAGGCATTTGCCATATCCAACTTTACAATAATTCCTTTCTCTTTCCTTTGAATGCTGCTGCGAATGGCTTCTTGGACAATGATCACGTTGTCTATAATTTGCTATTTGGGGACAAAACCACCTTGATTTTCTGAAATGATTCCAGGAAGAACTTTCTTAATTCTATTTGCAAGGATTTTTGTAAGAATTTTGTAAGAGGAATTACAAAGAGAAATGGGTCTGAATCTGTTGAAAGTAGTTGGATTTGCCTCTTTAGTAATGAGTGCTAGAAATGAAGATTTTGTATTTCCTCCCATTTTTTTTTTGAAAACATTTCTTGCCATTCTCATGTAATCTTTTTTAATGATATTCCAGTGCTGTCTATAGAAAGCAATTGTAAATACATCGAGCCCCGGAGCCTTATCTGGGTGAAGACTCCAAATTGCTTCCCTCACTTCCTCTTCAGAAATATCTTTATTTATTTCTGCATTTTGCTCATCACTAATTTTTTTTGTATGTGCTGTAAAATTTCTTCATTGTCTACTTGCTGTTCATTTACTGTTAATAACTCTTTGAAATGATTGTGCTGCAACTTTTAATTCTTCTACCCCCTTAATCTCTTTCCCATCCACTTGGATATGATCTATCTGATTTCTGGCACGTCTGATTTTCATTGAATTATGAAAAAAAAACAGTGTTTTTGTCTCTTGAGTTCAGCCATAAACATCTGGACTTCATTATGACCTCTTCTTCTTCCTTTCTATTTTTCCTGTTGATTTCCCAAAATAATTATTTTTCTTGTAGGTAGTCCTGTTTGTTTTCCTTTTCTTTCTGCATGTTGTCCATTCTTTTTTGCAATTCTATTTTCTTTGCTTTGTTTCGAATGTCATTCTCTCTTGCCCATATTTTTAATTTCATCCTTAAATTTTTTAACTTTGTTTCCCACACAAAGTGAGGGGATCCTTTAATGCATTTTGACCATCCATCTATGATTTGAGTTGTGAATTATTCATTGCTGTCCGAGCTTGAATTATATCTGAAAGGGAGCGGGCCTTGGTTCTCCAAATTGTCCAAACTGATTACTGCTGACTTGTGGTTTGAGGTAGTTGTGTGGATGATCTTGGATTTCACCAAGGAGAAATCAACAACTATATTTTCTCGAACTAAAATTTTGTCCAACCTTTCCTTGATATTAGTCTTGCCTATTATTTTGTTGCTCCATGTGTATTTCCCATTACTTGGAGGAATATCGATTAACTTGTGCTGCTCCATTATTTCTTCTAGAGCTTCTCTTGACGGATCTACATGAAAACTCCCTCCGAATTTTTCCTCTGTGTTTCTTATCAAATTTAGATCCCCTTCAAGAATTATTCTCCAGTTTTGTCTTTTTGTTAATTCTTATTTTATCGACTTGTAGCAGTGTTCTTTATCCTTGTAGTGATTTGGGGCATATACATTTATGATGCTGTATATTTCCTTTGTATTGATATTTTTTAAGTCTATTTTGATCCAGTGTTTGCTGATTTTTTGACTTGTCAGTTCCCATTTTCTTTTTTCCCGTAATGTACATATTCCTCCTGATGCTCTTGTTGCCTCTAGCACTATTCCATCATAGTTTCTTAACTTTTGTATCAGTTTTCTATTTTCTTGACTTCTCGTTTTGGTCTTCTGGATCGTTAGAATGTCCAACAATTCTTTGGATAGTATGTCTCTAACTACATTTGATTTAAAGGGAGTGCCAAGGCCGCAACAGTTCCAAGAGACCACTATCATTATTGACTGATTTGGTGGTGGGCGATACCCTTCCCTCTTCGCTGATTTTTCTCTTTATTTCCTAATTTTTTGCCAAGAAATGATTCCATTGGTTGCTGAGTTCCTAAGGCCATCTCTTTGGCCATCGCCTCATCCCTTATTAGATTTTTTGCCCGCTTTTTTTTGTTTTTCATTGGTTTGAGAGTTTTCTTTGGCTTGATTTCTAGTTAAGATACGATCCACTGATGGAGGAGGAAGAGGGGAGCGAGGGATTGAAGGAGTGGGGGAAAGGGCTAAGGGGTTAATCGGTTGAGATGAGAATCTTGGGGATGAAGGGTCTTCTCCCAAAAGCCCAAAGGGATTATGGGTTGTGAGTGGTGAAGGGACAACATTGGAAGGTGATTGGGTGGTTGTTTCGATTGGTTCCTATGGCTGAGATACAGTAGATATGGGCTGCTTGTTGGTGGATTTTTTTGGTTTTACTTGCTCCCATGTGTTTTCTTGTTCCTAAAAATTTTCACTTTCTTTTTTTAGGAGATTTATTTGCAAAATGACCATACTCGTGACATACCTTGCATTTGAATGGGATCTGCTCATAGTCCAGCTACTGTATGTGCGTCCAATTGGTCAACCTTTATCTTTATTGCTTCTGGTAGTCCCTTTTCAAGATCCATTTCTATACAAATTCTGGCACATGCATGCATGTTATCCTTTGGTTCACATATGTCTATATACTTGCCCACTACATTTCCTATGGCTTTGACATATTTGCCTCCCCAACAATGTAACGGGAGAGGGGGGAGTTTGACCTAGACTGGAACTGCACTTGGCACGTCCATTTTTGAATAGAAATATGGGGCCCAATGGTTTAGATATAGACCTCTGGAGTCCATAAAATATGGACCATTTATAAAGATCAGATCTTTGTCTTCCTTAGTTTCGAAAAGGCAGGTGAAATATCCCCTTCCACAAAACCTTATAGCTATTTTCCCATGGATGGTTGCGCTCCAGTTTCTTTCAACCCATTTTTGCACGGATTTGGGAGACGACCATAAAACCGTAAACTTTCCCACAAGTCTGTTGTCTGCAAGAGATAAGGCTACTACGCGGAAGAGCAGGAGGGAGAGAAATCTCTGGAATGTCCTCAAGCTTCTTTACAAACTTATTTATTGTTGGCCTGTCCCTTGGAGCTCCTGTCACTGCAATAAGGGAGGCAAAAACTTCTTCATTTTCTTTATTTTCTTTGTGCCTTTTTGGTTGAGGATCACCCTCCTTTGAGGGATCCATGCTCTGTGAGAGCCCAGTAGCGGGAGGCTACTAAGGAATGACTGCGTATTAGGGAGTCTGCTAGGTCAAAACACGTGTGCAACTCCTCCAGTCCTCATCTTTTTTTGCAGTGTTATTCGTTCTTGAATTAAATTGTTAGGCCCCTATAATACTAGTGATTCACCCATTACTATTGTCATTATATCCCTTATTGTTATCATTGTGCCCCTACTGTCCCCATATTTTTATTAGTATGCCCCATATAAACCCATTATTTTTATTTTTGTGCCCTTATGTTATTACTGTTATGTCGGCTTGATTATATTGTGACCCCTTAGACTCCTATATATAGAAGAGAGGTTTAGTCATTTGTATCATCCAAGAATTGTTCATTTGTGTAATGTATTTGAGGTTGCCCCCTCAAAGAGGCTGAATTCTAAGGCGTTGATCTATCTTTTCTATCGCTTTGTGAGCTGGTTTCCTAACATTTGGTATCAGAGCTTTGGATTCTAGTGTTTCGCTACTCCAAGCAGGTCATCATGACATTTTTTCTATAACTTTTGTCTGCGACGTTACAGAAGCTACAAGAAAAACCCATTTTATCTGAAATCGATTTGGACTTTGGGTCCAAATTTCAGAGCTTTTCTCGCTATATTTGCGGAGATATGATTTGAGGAAGTTAGGGTTTTTGCAAACTCCCGAATTACATTCCAAATAGGTGACCTGGGGAAAATCGTCATAAATTTTGTTTTGAGCATCAGATTGAAATTTCATAAGAAGTTTCAAAAAGAGGACGGTATATAGTTTTCTGCGTATTAGTTTCAGGTATAAAGGTCAAAACAGTGACATGTGGTACGTCATACAATTTCGCTCTACTAAACTAGTCTATAATCAGGTCACTGTGGGAGATTTGGCATAAATCTTCCTTGGTGAATCCAATATTGATCAGATTTACAGGGTTAGAAACATGACTCAAAGGGCTACAACAAGACATGATTTTAGATATTCGAGATCCACAGTTATAGAGATACAAGAGATTCAATATCGAGCTATTACAAAGTGAAAAAAAGGTGTGTAGTTTTTTTAAAATTTTGCATAAGATTGGTTTGAAAAATTAGTTTGAAGGAATTCAAAGGGAACAGTGAAGAATTATTAGCATTAAATAATGCCCTAAAGAAAGAAAATGGAAACACCTACTAAGCAACCTGAAAGCTCTAACATGACCCGTGAAGAAGAGGAAGAAATGTAACAGATATATCAAAATTACAAGACCAAGTACAACAAATTTCACTCTCACTAAAGGTAAATGAAGCCAAGATGAATGGCGTGGAAGCTAATATGAATGGCATGAAAGCTAATATGGATGGCGTGGAAGCTAAGATGAATGGTATGGATGCTAATATGAATGGCATGGACGATAAGATGGAATGATTGAAGATAAATTTGAATAAGTTACTACAGGAAATGGTCACTAATGGTGGAAGGGTAGTAAAGGAAACTTATGATGAGAACAAAGGAAATGTTAATAATGATTTCATAGACTCTAATGTTGGATTGAAGCCCCACCATGTTCCAAAAATCGATATGAGGACGTTTGATGGCAAGGATCCCGGAACATGGATACTACAGATGGAGCAATTTTTCGATCTCCATAATGTGAAAAACACACAAAAGGTACGTGTTGCAACTTTATATTTGGAACCAAATTAGTTTGTATGGTATCAGTGGCTTTGCTCTCATAAACAAATTTTCACTTGGGAAATTTTTACGGAAGAAATGATAACACATTATGAGGATACAAAAAGAAACACCTTTTTTAGCCAAGTGATAAATTTGAAACAAAAGGGTTCAATGATGGAGCACATTGAGGACTTCCAAAAATTGAACATAAGGGTAAAAGATATTTCAGAGGAGCTTAGGATTGATGTGTTCATAGGGACTTTAAAGGATAATATCCAACATGAGGTTTGCCTTTGGGAACCTGATTCATTGGAGAAGGCATTTAGGTTAACAAGAAAAATGGAAAGAAAAATTATGGCAACCAGGAAGCCTACCACTCACAAATATAAATATGGAAGCGTTGTTGCCCCTAGCCTTCCACAACCCACAAGGTTGACACCACAAAAATTAGAAGAAAAGAGAGCGAAATGGCTCTGTTACAGTTGTGATAGCGAATACACTAAAGGTCATAAGTGTGCTGAAAAGAAATTATTCTACATAGATTGTGAAGAGGAGGAAGAAAAGGAATAAGAAATGTCAAAAGAAGAGGATATACACCAGGAACAAACCCTAGATAAAGAAGAAATGAGTCCTACCATATCTTGTAATGCATTGGCTAGAATACCACTCCTCAAACTATCAGGATAGAAGGACATATCAAGAAGAAAAAGGTAATAGTGTTGATTGATTCGGGAAGTACCCATAATTTTATTCATTGTAAGATCGCAAAGGAATTGAATTGCTTCCTATATCCAACACCAGAGTGTCAAGTGATGGTTGCAGGTTGAGGAACCATAAATTGCTCAGGAAAGTGCCATAATATCAAGCTATCCATGGGAGAATATGTATTGAATATCCCAATGATTTCCATTCCAATGGGTGCTGATGTTGTACTAGGAGTCCAATGGCTACAATCCTTGGGTACAATAGCTTTTAATTTTCAAGAACTTTTCATCAAATTTTCTACGAAAGGAAAGGAAGTTGAATTAAGGGGTATTGCAGGGAACCAGGAAAGATAATAAGCTCTAATGGTATGACAAAGCTTCTAAAAAAGGAGCAAAGAGGTGTAATTGCACAATTATGTTCGCTAGATGTTTCCACATTGGAATCATCTATTTCTCCAGATCTCAAAATAGTCTTGGACAATCATTCCAAGGTATTTGAGACTCCCAAAGGTCTCCCACCTATTCGTGATCATGATCATGCTATTCATCTGATTCCAGGAAGTGTTCCTCCAAACATCAGGCCGTATTAGATATCCCTATGCCCAAAAGAGTGAAATTGAACGTATGGTTGCAGAAATGCTAGAGGCTGGTATAATTCAACCGAGTCAAAGTTCTTTCTCTACCCCAGTAGTATTGGTGCACAAGAAGGATGGATCATGGCGCATGTGTCCGGATTATAGGGAGCTCAACAAGCTCACTATTAAAGATAAGTTTCCCATTCCTGTCATTGATGAATTACTGGATGA
>APFE030833177.1:0-15053 GCA_000404065.3 Pinus taeda
TGCAAAATAATCTATCTTTTTCCGTGCATTTTTAATATTAATATAAAAAAATTATCCTTTAATAGAATTAAATATCTTTATGTAATTCAAACATTAATATGAATTCTTGTGGTTATCTTGGTTTTGCAGCCTGCTCTACGTGAATGCACATATGTGGTTTATACTTGAATACTCCATAGTTTTAACTTATTCACCCTTGGCCATCTAATACATCGTGAAAAATCCCCATTTTGATTCATGATCAATGACCACTCAGGGAGGAGGGGTCCCTCACACCTCCAACCCGTCTTTTAACCAACCTCGTCATTCGTCCTCGATCCCTCCCAAGCCCAAGTCAAGTGACACCATGGATATCGACAGGCCTGACACCTCCCTCCCAGAATTGTCGGGAGCGCAAAATCACTTTGCCCCAACACCTACATTGTCGAATCCGTGGAGATCCCCACGCAGAGTATCTACAAATTCATCGGCATCTAGCTGACTGATAAATCCCTTCTGCAGTGAATTGCGCTAAGGTGGAAACTAAAATCCCACTACAATGTTTAACTCAACTATAAAGGGTACTTCATTGTGATATTTTATTGGGTTTGATATCTTTGCATTGTAATGGAAGGAGGCCCTTACTTATTCAACCTCATTAGCCTCTACATGTGTTAATGTATAGAAATTTCTACCTAGACAAATATGAATTCTCATGGGAACCAGTTTGGATATGCTTGTACTCTCTCCCTTAAGAGTACTAGGACCCTGAAACCCTAGTTAAAATTGTCAATAAGCTAGGAAGATTCGTTCATCTCTCGGAGAAAACCAATCATGGAAGGTATGCCTTCTATGCTAAGATCTATGTCTATATGAGCATATCAGGCACTCTTCCGTAAGTCGTAGGACTAGAATATGAGGACATTGATTGGATCCAAATGCTCGACTATGAAAATGTCCCCTTCATATGTCGCAACTGCAATGAACATTGTCATTGTCAACTAACTTCCCCCAAGTGATCTGAGAATGGCGAAGCAACCAAGGAGGACGATGTATTGACAAAATCCCCTCCAAAAGGCAATATACAAAGAATCCAATGGATCCAAGGCACCTAAAACATATTCCACTCGTAACAGCTTTGAGGTGCCTACAACTCTCCAGAAAAGTCTAAAAGAACAAGCCCCAACCTCTACTTCAAGAACCCAAGAAACCCATGTCCTAGCCATGGATAGGCTGGGGTAGTCAATCCTTGGCAAGTTCCAACATCATCCACCATAGTAGCTCCCAGTGCGCCAGACATGCAAGGCGCGGAGACCCCCTCAGCACACACTGAGGATGCCGATATGACAGAAGACGAAGATCTCATAAGCTTAGAGGGATTGTATATATTAGCCATGGACGATGCATGCAAGAGGAACAACCTCAAGGATATCCCCAAAGGGGAAACTATAGGAATGAAAAGAGGGTTGAGTATGAAGACCCCATGTATAGTGATCCTTTGATCACTTAAGGGATAGTTAGGAGGCAGATATGATGAGTCGTTAGGTCAGAGATTTGGTCTAGAGAATCATTGATAAGATGACAGATGTTGAAGTCCAAGAGAGTAGTCCATCTTGGTGGAGCAAGAGGGTTGGTAGAGGGCATATCAATGAGCCTATGTCCAATCATTCTAGAGGCAGATAGAATATTGATAGTGGCAGTATTGATGGTTGGAGACGTAAGCATTCTGAATTTGTAAAGGTTGTGGTGATCAGCAGAAGAGGAGGAAAAGAACTTTCCACATATGTTGAAGCTACATAGATTTAAACAATTGTAGAAGCGCTACATTAGCAAGTAGGTCAAGTGTATCTCGTTGAAGGAAATATTGGTGATCATAATTATTGGCACCAAGCCCTAGCCATTCAAGTATCATAGTTGTATGTAAGGGTCGTGATCCCTAGTATGGGGTCCCTAATTTTTTTGTATTAAGATTTGTAATATAGCAAGTTGTGGGTTAAAAATTGTCTTTTGTACTAGCTAATTCACTATTGTATGTTCTTTGTAGTGAAAAGTGCTTATCTTGTGGCATTTGAGTGTGTTTGTGATCGTGATCTTAGACTCAAACATGATCGCTAGTGTCATAGAAAAATCAACGCTATGGTCCCTAGATGGCGTTGTAAAAGATTGGAATTATGGCATAAAAAATTGGAGTTGCATCCATCTTCATGTATACAACTAGTCTTCCATATTTTTATCTTAAATAAGGTACTCAATGAAAATATCCCAATTCATATTACTTTAGTAGATATTTTTTTTTTCTTGGTAAAGACTAAATCTATTAAGTAAAAGAAAAATATAGTACAATCATAAAAAGCAAGAGATCGTCAGACCGAAAATGATGGATCCATCAACCTCGGTCCCGGAAGAAAGAAGAAAACTCACAGTTACAAATAATAACTCGAGAGCAAGACAGACTAACAAGCTTTTACCCCACAGGGGCAGAAGCTACCACACAGAGTTTTTTCCCTTTCTTTTTGTTGACTTTTGTCCAGCCAACCTCGGGAGAATGAGCTAAAACGACTTGCAGGCTGGAATTCTCGATCTTCAGGCACTCCTTTTCTGAATCAGAGGAGGAAGTCTCATGAGCGCGTTTTTGGGAGATTGCTGTAACATGGGAGGGTCCCTTCGAATCCGTAGGCGGATCCATCGGCTGGGGCGCCTGGTCCGGTTCTGGATCGCTTTCCTCATCCTACGAACTTGGGGAGCTAGAGCTTCCGGCTGGCGGCGGAGGACAGGGAGCCCATCGCTTGGGCTTGGTTTTTGCAAAGAAGCCCTTTTTCATTTTTGCTGCCAGCGAAGGGCAGGAGTTCTACAGGTGCCCTGTTAGGTGACAATGGCGGCATCGGAAGGCAGTATTTTCGTAGTCTAGTATCTGGGTCCAAACAGAGTCATTGATCTTGAGATTGATTTGCTCTGGCAATCCCTTGCTTAAATCTAGCTCCACACATACTCTAGCATATGTATAGAGCCCTTGCAGTTCCCTCGCGTAGTCTCCCATTAAGAAGCAGCCCAAGGCGTTGCCTATTTGCCTGTATACTTCTGTGCGCCAAAGGTGAATTGGGAGATTAGGAAGTCTGATCTAGACCGGGGCTTTAGTAATGACTGCTGAGGCTGGGTCGAAGTCTGGGAACCATGGAGTTAAGAAGAGGCCTGCTGAACCCATGAACCAAGGGCCTTCTTCTAAGGCCTTTTCGTAGTGCTCGGTGAGATTGAACAGCACTATGAAGTATCCCTTTGGACAGAAATAAACCTTGCAGCGTTGAGTCCAGTTGTCTTTGATCCAGTCATAGAGATCCTTTGAGCGTGGCCAGAGCCCGTTGAATCTGCATATGATGGCCCTTTCAGCAAATTTTTGGGTGTGTTCTGCAAGGTTAGAGTAGGAGATCTCAACAGAGGGAACCTCCTCCAACTTGTCAACCAAAAAAGGCTTGGGTTTGGGAGGTTCAGGAGATGCTGGTATCTTAGAGCTGACTGCAGATTTGTAGGAGAATGGAGGAGCAGAAGAAGATTGACCTGCAGCTCCGCCTCTCAAGCGAAAGGAAAACACTAAAGGGCTGTTGTTTTTTATGCTGTAAAAAGAGAGAGGAAACTGATCATCGAGCTGTTTACCTTGGAAAATAAGCCTCTGTAGAGCTGAGGGAATCCCAAGTCTGTGCTCCAAATTAGCTTTGAGGTTTTGCACAAGATCTGTAGAGTTTACCCATTGCAGAATGGTCTTGCCCAGAATTTGTGCGATTTGAACCTGAAAAGGAGCAGAGGAAATTTCAGAGGAGTTCTGGAGCAGCACAGGGCTAGAATCTTTTGAGTTTCCCAAATCTTTACGCCAATGAGGCAGCGGTAGAGAAGACATGTTTTGTCGAAGGCGGCTGTAGCTCCAGCTCGAGAACGCAGCAAAGGGAAGGGTGTCTGATTTGAAGAGAGGCCCCTTATCAGTGGGGAAACCAGAACTGCCCTGGCTATTCGTGCCTGAGCTTAACACATGGAGGGTCGCCCCTTCCTGCGGCTCAACCTACGCTTGGAGCAACATCCCAGGTTCGCTTCTGTAAATCCTGAAACAAGCCCCCCTTTCAACCGCAGGTTCGTTCAGAGGCCGAGCAGCAGGCGAGAACAGGGAGGCAGCGGCAGCGGCATCTTCATGGTCTGGAATCGGCGCCGGCTCCGGGAATATGCACCAAACCTGTTTCAAAATGGATGGGGAATGCGCCGACCTCCAGATCTGGGATGGCATGTCCCCTTCAGCTACAGAGAGCCGAGGCCGAACAGAGGCCGAGGGCACAGAGGCGGCGGCGGCTTTAGGGTTCAAGGCTCCTCACACCATTTTTCACTCTTCTTGTTTTAATATTCTACTTTAGTAGATATTAATGAAGAAGAGAAAATCATATTAGAAGCAAAAACAATCTTTGGGTAAAGGATGAAGAAACTACGAAATCGGATAGTTATTGAATTCCTCATCAAGTGGAAGAACATATTAGTAGATGAGGTGGCATGGTAATATGAGTTCTTCATGCATAAGCATCCACAGTTAATCAAGTTTTGTAGGCAACACTTTTTTGAAGATGAGAGTATGTTAAGCCATAGATATTGTATTATTATATTAATACTGTCCTTATTGGCTTCTAGACACTTTTATTTAATTGTACTCAATGTCACCTATATATACCAAGGATACCGAGTTTTAGAGAGCATATCAACTTGTACATTGGTTATATTGCAGAAGGAGGTTTCCCTTTTAAATAGGGTTCAAAATCATTCTTATCTTTCACTCTCAAGTAATTAAGCTACTTATTTTTCTCTTTTTCTGCTACTTGGGTGTTTCGATGCATAACATTGATTCATCAAACTTGTAAATGTTTCTAGAGCATTGGTCATCCCAAAAGGTACCGCCACAAATTCATAGTATCCAAACCAAGTTTTAAATGTTTCCTTTGCAATATCTTCTCCCTTATTTTTCAATCTAGATATCAAAGACCGTTATATATCAATTTAAGAAAATACCAGGACTTCTTTAATTCAATCAAAATATCATCAATTTGAGGTAAGGTGTATTCATTTTTAATTGTGTTTGCATTTACCTACTTGTATTCAATGCAATGCCTCTAAGACACATTTATTTCATATAAAAATCACGAGTTCTCCCCAATTTTATATACTAGGTTAAATCAACCCTTCAATATATTTTGAAGTTGCATGTGTAAGTCCTACAATTCTAGAATAATCATACAATATAGAGGCTTGAAAATAGCTTATATTCGTGGTTTAAGTTCAATAGTAAATTATATCTCACGTTTTAGTGGTAGTCTAGCTAAATCTTCTAGAAATGCATCAAGAAACTCTAACAATATGTGATGATGTTATATATCTTTTGAGTATTTATTCTAGTTCATAGCCACTACTACATGCATAAAACAACCTTGTCTAACACTCTTTTTCAGTTGTAAGGCTTAAAATAATCTTAGAGTTTCTTCCCTCTTGGTTCCTACCAAGATTCTCCTTTTCCCTAAATCATCTACAAATTAAAGTAACTTACCTTTCATTTCTAGAGTTATTTCATGAGCTCCCAACCAATCCATAAGAATTATAAGATATGATCCCAAGGTGCTAATTTAGCAACCCAAGTGAAAATTCCATGTAAATAAAGTTAATAAAGGCATAATAATAACCGATTATGGCACAATTATTCCAGGTTGAATGTTGGGAAAAAATATCCTAATGAGGTTGTTCATTTTGTTTATTATGGCCAAGGAAATTGGCAAAGGCAATGGCAAAGGATTTGGAAAGGAAAAATGGAATTTTTGACAATTTATTTATGAAAATAATGGAAATTAGGATAAAATGAAAGTGAAAGGCTATAGATTGCATGTGAGGAGGAAAATTGATAAAAATAATGGGAAAATGAAGAAAATAGAGGCCACATTAATAAAATGGCTTATGAGGATCAGTTGGTAGTTTTTTGTCAGTTCAGTTTTGGATCTCTCTCTCTCTCTCTCACACACACACATACGCGCACACACACACACACACACACTCTCGGACACTTAGAGTTTTCTTGGAACACTTCAACATTGGATCAAGAAAAGAGAAGAGGAAGCAAAGCTCAAGCAACAAAAGAAGGATTAGGCAGCTACAATGGGTTTAGCTGCAGGGATTCATTTGCATGTGTGATTTCCTTGCTAGATTTGGCATGCATGGTTATCTATGTGTGTTATTGGTTATATTTTTTTCATTTCCATGGAATTTTCTAGGTGTGGCAGCGCTCTTCGGCCTTTCCTTTCCATTTCTGGTTAGCCTTGAGGTGATGGGTTCTCATGTTTTAGTGGAGTTGGGTTGTTGGATGGATTTGAAGGTGATTGAGGAAGATCTCTGAAAGGGAAAACACATGACCTAGTGATCCCTGATCTGGACTATGGATTGTGGTAAATCCACTGGCTTAGTAACCCCTGAAACGGACTGTGGGTTACCGTAAATACAGGTATTGTGTGCCTCAGAGAGGCCTAGGAATCCTCGACTAGTGAGTGGCGGGATATACAATAAATCCTAGAGGTGGGATCCCTCGATCAAGCCTAGCAATCCTTTATTGTGAATGGTGGGATATGTGGTAAAGGATGGAGGGTGGTGTATCGATCATGGCCTAGTGACCCTTGAATTAGATTATGGGTTACCATAAAGCCTAGGGACTAGGAGGTAGTAAAATTTCCCATGATATAGGTGGATAAATTTAGTGGCATGCATGCTCATTCCTTTCTTCTCCATTATGAGTCCCGCATTCATGTTTGGAATATGGCACGGGAGTGGTTGGCTGAAGAGAGGATTGGCTCATCGAATCTATGGTCGGCTGGAACGGGGTAGTCGCATACTGGGTTGGTTTTTGCATTCATCAATAAGAGTTCCTTTCCTTGGTATTTTAGGTGTAAATGCACTGGTTCATTTCTGGCATATATGGCTATTGTATGCTCATTATTTCTATTGTTTTTATGGTAATTATGAATATTTTTTTATGACTGTGACAATGTATGGTTGTCATCACGTTTTGACTTGTAAATGAATGAGTAATGAATATATGACCTAATAGATGATAATGCAGCTAATGTGATAAGGCACCAATCCTTCTAGATATTGAACTATTATATTTATATTATTATATTAGTATTGTCCTTATTGGTTACTAGACCCTTTTATTGTAATTGTACCCATTGTCACCTATATATACCAAGGATACCTAGCTTTAGAGAGCATATCAACTTGTACATAGGTTATATTGTGAAAGGAGCTTTCCCTTTTAAAGAGGGTTCAAGATCATTCTTCTATTTCATTGTCAACTCATTGAGTTACTTCTTTTTCTCTTTTTTTTTTTTTCTCTAATAGGTTGTTTCGATGCACAACATTGATTCATCAAACTTGTAAATATTCCTACAACATTCGTCGGCCCAAAAGGTACCACCACAAATTCATAGTATCCAAAACAAGTTTTAAATGTTTCCTTTGCAATACCTTCTTCCTTATTTTCAATTTAGATATCAAAGACCATTATATATGAATTTTAGAAAATACCACAATTTCTTTCATTCAATCGAAATATTGTGAATTTGACGTAAGGCGTATTGATTTTTAATTCTGCTTGTATGTACCTACTTTTAGTCAATGTAATGCCTCCAAGACACATATTTCTTTAATATAAAAATCACCGGTTCTCCAGGTTAAGTCAACCCTTCAATATATTTTGAAGTCGCATGTGTAAATCCTGCAATTCTTTTATAATCATACAATATAGAGGCCTGGAAATAGGCTATATTCGTGGTTTAAGTTCAACAGTAAATTATATCTCACATTTTAATGGTAGTCTAGGAAGCTCTTCTAGAAATGCATCAAGACATTCTAACAATATTTGATGATGTTATATATCTTTTGAATATATATTCTAGTTCATAGCCATTACCACATACATAAAACACCCTTTTCTAAGACCCATTTTAAGTTGTAACGCTGAAAAGAGTCTTAGAGTTGCTTATCTCTCGGTTCCTACCAAGATTCTTCTTTTCCCTAAATCATCTACAAATTAAAGTAACTTACCTTTCATATCTAGAATTATTTCATGAGCTCCCAACCAATCCGTACCATGAATTATAACATTGGATCCCAAGGTGATCATATTGATAGTATTTAAGTATTGCATGCTCTCAAATTATGTTCGTAATATTTTAACAATTGTTCTATCCCTTTTTAATAATTAAAGTCATCTCAACCAATTTATAATGAATTTTCTTTCATGCCATTAAACCACATCTAAATAATGAATTTGGAGAAATAAAAGTTTTATTGTCATTTGGATCAATTAATAAAGAAAATTTATTTCCCTTTATTTTACCTACAATCTACAAGATTGTATATTGGTGTTCTACTTGATAATTATTCACCATAACATGAATCCTGTGTGTCTTATGTTAGGTTAATATTGACTCACAAAGTAGTTAAGATAACCTTGTTTTGGTCATTGATGGATTTACCATTGGTGTTTTATGAGCCCATGGCATGGGTGACCCATGGTATTTAATGTGATGGATCCTATTTAAAGGCTTGAAGAACTCCTTAAAATCCTCTTTTTTACATGTGTACCATGAGTTTCCTTCATTTCTCTAGTTACACTCCATTTTTAACATGTGGTATCATAGCACAATTGGAGAAATAATATAAACACAAATGATTATACACATGGAAAACATGTACATAAGAGTCAATATTTACCTTGGACACACTTTACTAGGAAAGCCAACACTCGAGATATATATATTTGTTACCATAATCCAACCCAGCCAAGCACCAAGCCACTCGAGGTATTTTACAATGGATTCCTTCAAGCCTTAAAATAAGCTTAATTGCATCAAATATCACGAGAAAATACCATGGGTTTCCAAATACCATGATCCTATAAACCACCAAAAGTAATCGTGTTAATGATCGAATTAAATATATTGAATATGCTAAGAATAAGTTGTGGACCTATGAAATACTAATGTAAGTCTATTGAGTGATCAATTATATAATGGTGTTGAAGGATGATAGAAGATATCCTTAGTTGGATAATTGATGATATCAAGCGAAAATACCAAAAGCTCTTGTGTATGATTGATATGGTTTGCATATCAATGATGCATAGTAGTTGGAGGAACTAGAGAACATTATGGGGGTAATATGAGACCAAATAGGGACACTTTATGTGAGGTGATTTCAATGTGCAAGAAATTTAGCCAAGTGGATGAATGCAAATTTGCGTGAGCGTCGTTTAGCTCATCATGACTATGTAGAAGATTAGTTATGCCCCTTAACATCAACAATTAATGTAGTTTCCTCAAAGTTATTAATTTGATAAGATCTAAAGTCTTAAACCACCCATAGGTGCAGGCACGAAAATATCATCACTACAGCAGGTGGAATGCTTGAGTCCACGAATGAAGTCATGTTAAACCTTGAGGATACCTCTCCAATTGAATAGGAGCTCCCAGGAATCTTTGATTTCATAGTAGCATTAGTGGCTTTAATGGATTCCACTCAACCATTAAAGAAAGAACAAGAAATGAGAGTTATGGGAAAGGCTAATTTACATTGACACACTAGGGGAGAATTCACTATCAAAGAAATTACACCCGCAAGTCTCCTAAATCAAATGATCATATATTTTAGCACCAAGATGGAAATAATTCACTAGGAATGATTAGTTACAAATTAATGGAGTTGGAGCTATTACAGTTAGACAAAGGAATGTTTAGATATCGCACGTTGGCACTTACTTGAGCATAGCATCAAAGTTTCAAACCATACAATTCAAGGTTGTCATTGTGATTATAACAAACATCCTTTCCTTCTACTAAAGCAATCATCCCTTAGTGTTAAACCTAATGAACTGATTGCTTACATCAAGTGATGGTTCATGTGTATGTGAACCATGGTAAATGAAACCTAGAAAAACATCACAAGGATTGACATGGAACATAGTAGAAGCACATGGATGTAGATTCGAATATAAATAAATAATCGAATAAGGAGTGTTTGCTTTAGCTTGTTGTATTTGGAGCAGAGAGGGATGTTGGTAAAGAATATTGTAGATGTTTCTTGCAACTCATGGGTTCTCTCATAATGAGGGAGTAGACTATGAGGAGACTTTTTCTCCTGTAGCTAGATATTCCTTTATTGAAGAAGTTCTTTCAATATCTTTTCAGACAAGGTGGACCACCTACCAGATGGATGTGAAGATCACCTTCCTCAATGTCATCATTGAGGAAGAAGTCCATATCGAGCAACCATAGGGGTTTGGAGTCCATGATAGGGGTTTGAATGCTTTTAATACTAAAATAAATAATGGCCGCACCTTTTAAAAGAAAAGCTTTGGATCCTCCATTACGTTGCCGTTTGAATGCTTTTCATACTAAAATAAATAATGGCCGCACCTTTTACCATCGTTCTCGATGTAGTAAATGTTTAAGCCATTGTTTTCTTGAAGATTTGTGGTCTTGTGTTATACTTGCTCACCTGTTATTTTTGGGGATCAGCAAATTCTTGCTCACCTGTTATTTTTGTTTTCTCTAGTTTTAGTTTATTGCTCTGCGATTCTGGCTTTGTTGTTTTCGTTTTCTATGGGTTTATTGCTGGGTGATTTGATTCAGTTATCGTGTATATATTTTTACTTGATTTGGCCGGTTTTTGTCTTTTTTTAATTTGTTTGCAGTGTTCTCTATTGGCATGTTATATTGTCTTCGTCTTCTTCTCTGCTCTAGGGCTTTTATATTGTCTGTTGGTAAAGAGGATTGATCCTAAGGCTGTGCATAGAAGATTTGTGAAGCTGAACGAGAAACTTCTAAAGACAGCTGTCAAACCCAACACTTGTACAAACTTGGAATTCGCAGATGCACCAGTGTGTGACAGATAAGGTATGCTAAGTAGTGGGCGCTTGGGGTTAATCAAACGTTCAGACCAATTTGAATGTAGATGCCAAGTAGTGGGCGTGCTTTTGTCAGAGGCAAGTTTGTTATATTATCTGACAATAAAAAAGCATCTTACATTCCATGATGCCACTTGTAAATATATAATAATAATAACAACAACATGATATATTTTGAATTTAAAAATAACTTATTCATAATTAATTTAATTCTATTATTCATAATTAATTTAATTCCAAATCCAACTCTGGTAGAGTTGGTAACTTAATTGGTTGAGCACTCTCTCATTTAACCATTATTTGTGTAGTGCCCACCCTAGTTTCCTGACTCTAATATGACATTATCTTGCATACTTTAGTCTATGAGTAACTCAGGCTGAGGATCCAGAAACGTGACTCTATTATCAGCGAATGTGATGGTTAAGTATGTTCTCTATTATGATTTCGATATAATTAATGATTATGTGTATTCTCTATTGATATCATGATGGTGATAGTAGTAAAGGATAGACATGTTTCTATTGATGTTATAATGATGATAGCCTTGATCTATATGTATGGTTCCATTAAGGTCATGATGATGCTAGCCATGATGGAGGTATCCCCTATGTTAACTACTTACATTAGTTCTGGGTCACAACGAACGGTGATGTGAATGACCAGGTGATGGTAATTAATGCTATTATGACAATGACTAACACTGAAAAACCTGGTTACTGATTATTATTGAGTATGGCAGGAAAACCACCAGAGGCACTCGCACATGACGAGTTGACGAAACCTGGTTTGATGAAAATTTATATTATTTTATCTTTGAAATTCTAATCAATTTTGAAACCTGCTATATATGGCTATCTATATTCTGATGATATGTTAATGGTTGCAGGCATAGATGAGTTGCTTGGCCGAATGACTCACATATGGGTGATGGGGTTGTACAAGTGGATGGAACTACATGGGAGGGGTGGGACAGTGTCCCTGATCTCACCCACTAGCACTCCCGCCGTGACTTGGGCTGGAAGGTTTGAAACACCTTCGCCTTGCTTGAAGATCACAATGCCATGAGGGCAGGTCCCAAAGTTGGGTCGCTCATGAGGAGTTTACTTGGGGGTGCGCATCAAGGCGGATTCCTTGATCCCCGGCACCATTAGTCTCACTATAGCAGGCAACATAAGAGATGATAGTGGTCTATGACGTTGCACGATATTTCCCCCTCGTAGTCACTGGATTCTTGAAGGGCAAGTGGTGTGGCACCCTTGGAATTTCAGGGGAAATTCTTGAAGGGCACAACCAACTTGGCACCCTTGGCATCACAATTAAATTGTTGGTGTGGCACCCTTGGAATTTCAGGGGAAATTCTTGAAGGGCACAACCAACTTGGCACCCTTGGCATCACAATTAAATTGTTGGTGTGGCACCCTTGGAATTTCAGGGGAAATTCTTGAAGGGCACGACCAACTTGGCACCCTTGGAATCATTAAAAATAAATGATAATAAATAAATATAAGTAAGGAATGAAAACTAGGGAGTTACATCAAGGGTAAATGATGATTAGAAACCAAGGTAATTAAATCAAAAATAAAACTTGGAATAAGGAGGATCATAGGAAGAAATAAATAGAGTACCCTAAAAATTCTACCCTCCCCATGTTGGAAAATTCTAGGTAGATTAGGTGGTTTAATTAGATAAAAGGGGAAGACAAACATCTTGTAAGGATAAAGATTAATCCTAAATCAATTAAACTTAATTAAGAAAAGAGGAAGGTGAATTAAAATAAGAAAAATAAATGAAATTAGAGAAATGTAGAGAAGCTCCATGTGGCATCAACCAACATAAGAATATCCCTCTAAGAGATAACCTGAGTTAATGTAGGAAGTAGATTGGGGATAAAATCTTGACTCATTAATTGAATCCAAGTAATAAACACAATTTATGGAAAAAATGGGTGGAATAAAGAGACATCTAGGGGTAGAAATAGGAATCTTGTTAGGTGAGGAAAATATTAGTTTTAAATAAAAAGTTAAGTAAATAATTTTGGGTGACCATTGATGAGAGAATGAAACATGGGTAGGTGAATAATCAAGCTATTAAAAAAGGAAAATATTATAATTATGCATGACATGCCAAGTGTCATTTATGAGAACTCTTATAAAAGAAGGGGCAAGCCATGAGAGAAGGGACTTTTTGGAACCCTATCGTTGGATGGATGATATGTTTTAAAAACAGTGACTACGAAGCTATAGTGAGTTTGTTGAGGTAGAGGGTTTTAGAGAGGGGACTCTTGAGCTAAGGTTGCTCTCCTCTGCCAGCTAGATTCTTCCTCCATTGTACAACCCCATTGTAGCTCGGGGGTCCGCGTGGAAGAAGAGTACCCAAGGAGTAGGCTGGTAGGTAAACCGGTCGGTCATGATTCAGATCAAGCGCGTCATCATACACTCATAGAAGTGACTGGCAACGAGGAAATACTAGCGACAACAGAGCCAGCGGAGTCTCACCTCTCCGTTGTACGGTACATGTGTATTTTGTTATTACTTTACCTTAGATTAAAAGTATATAAATGTGGCGTTATGTTCCTCGAATTATCATCAGCGATGTGTGTGTTGATTGAATTGAAATATCAATTTGTTGTTTCTGATTGTAATTGCTGTGTAAAAAGAAAAAAATGTGCTTGATATAGATATAGTTGTAGTTGGGTCATTTCACTGTTTTAGCAGGGTCGTTTCATTTGGTATCAAAGCCAAGTTTAAACCCTTGAGACCTATTGGCCCATGCATGTGTGTCTAGTTTTGTTAAACATGCTTATTGACTTTTAAAATTTTTGAATTTTCCATTCAATAAAACAATTGGAACTTGCTGCTGCAGCTGTCAGCAATCAAAATTTGTCTTCATTTCAAATGACCAGATTTTCCATGAACTTCTACTCTTCCAACCTTTCCAACCCTTGCATAAAAGTAGTACCCATTTCCAACGTCAACTGCATGCATCATCAAGCTATTAAATAAATAAATAAATAAAAAATATATATAAAATCTAAGTCACTAGGTTCGCGGCATCTGAAGGTTGAAAATTTGAAACCCCATGTTTAAATTCAGCAAACTTCTATCTGATTTCTTCATGTGTTCAATGGGAGAATCCGGAGAAGAAATTGCCACTCACTGTAACTTTCAAATCAGGGAGGGCCAACACCTGTGTAGTACCCACCCTAGTTCCTGACTCTAATATGACATTATCTTTCATACATTAGTCTATGAGTAACTCAGGCTGAGGATCCAGATACGTGACTCTATTATCAGTGAATGTGATGGTTATGTATGTTCTCTATTAATATTATGATTACGATATAATTAATGGTAGGTGTATTCTCTATTGATATCATGATGGTGATAGTAGTAAAGGATAGACATGTTTCTATTGATGTCATAATGATGATAGCCTTGATCTATATGTATGGTTCCATTAAGGTTATGATGATGCTAGCCATGATGGAGGTATTCCCTATGTTAGCTACTTACATTAGTTCTGGTTCACAATGAACGGTGATGTGAATGACCAGGTGATGGTAATTAATGATATTATGAAAATGACTAACACTGAAAAACCTGGTTACTGATTATTATTGAGTATGGCAGGAAAACCACCAGAGGCACTCGCACATGACGAGTTGACGACACCAGGTTTGATGAAAATTTATAATATTTTACCTTGGAAAGTCTAATCGATTTTGAAACCTGCTATATATGGTTATCTATATTCTGATGATATGTTAATGGTTGCAGGCACTGATGAGTTGCTTGGCCGAATGACTCACATATGGGTGATGGGGTTGTACAGGTAGATGGAACTACATGGGAGGGGTGGGACAAAGTCCCCGATCTCACCCACTAGCACTCCCGCCGTGACTTGGGTTGGAAGAGTTGAAACACCTTCACCTTGAAGATCACGATGCCATGAGGGCAGGTCCCAAATTTGGGTCGCTCATGAGGAACCTACTGGGGGGCACGCATCAAGGTGGATTCCTTGATCCCCAGCAACATTAGTCTCACTATAGCAGGAAACATGAGAGACGATAGCGGTCTATGACGTTGCACGATATTTTCCCCTCGTA
>APFE030833183.1:0-15096 GCA_000404065.3 Pinus taeda
TGGATATTATCCTTTAAAGGCCCTATGAACACATCAATCCTATGCTCCTCTGGAATATATTTTACCCTTATGTTCAAATTTTGGAACTCCTCAATGTGCTCCATTATTGAACCCTTTTGTTTGAAACTTATTAATTGGCTAAAAAAAAGTGTTGTTTTTTGTATCCTCATAATGTAATATCAATTCTTCCATAAAAATTGCCCAAATGATAAATTGTTTACGAGAGCAAAGCCATTGATACCATACAAACTAATTTGGTTCCAAATATAAAGTTGTCATACGTACCTTTTGTCTGTTTTGCACATTATTGAGATCGAAAAATTGTTCCATCTGTAATATCCATGTTGTGGGATCCTTGCCATCAAACTTCCTCATATCGATTTTTGGAATATGGTGAGTCTTTGATCCAACATTAGAGTCTATGGAATTATGATTAACATTTTTTTTGTTCTCATCACGAGTTTCCTTTATTTGTTCTCATCATGAGTTTCCTTTATTACCCTTTCACCCATAGTGACCCTTTCTTGTAGCAACTTATTCATATTTATCTTTAATTCTTCCATGTCTGTCTTCAAATCTATCTTCAAATCATCCATCTTAACTTCTACGTCATTCATCTTAACTTCTACACATTTCTTTAAACAATTCATCTTAGATTCTGTTCTTTTTGTGCAAGTGACACTTGTTGCACTTGGTCTCGTAATTTTGATATATCACGCTACATTTCTTCCTCTTCTTCATGAGTCATGCTAGAGCTTTCAGGTCGCCTACTAGGTGTTTCCATTTTCTTTCTTCAGGGCATCAATCACTGATAATAATGCTTTACTATACCCTTTGAATTCCTTCAAAATAATTTTTCAAACCAAGCTTAAGCAAACATTTGAAAAAATATACACACATTTTTTCACTTTGTAGGAGCTCGATATTGCCTCTGATGTATCTCTGTAATTTCGGATCATCCAGTTCTAAAATTGCGACTTGCAATAGCCCTTTATGTCCTCTTTCCAACGCCACCAATCTGACCCCAATTGGATTCTCCAATGAAGAGTTATGTCAAATCTTCCACAGTGACTCGATTATAGACTAATTTAGTAGAGCGAACTTGTACGACGTGCCATGTGTCCCTGTTTTAACCTTTGACTCTAAAAAATATATACAAGAAACTGCAATCTGTCCTCTTTTTGTATCTTCTTACGAAATTTCAATCTGATGCTCAGAGAGAAAGTTATGACGATTTTCCCCAGGTCACCTGTTTTGAATGTAATTCAAGATTATGCAAAAAAACCAACTTCCTCAGTTCATATCTCCGAAAATATAGCGCAAAAAGCTCTGAAATTCAGACCTGAGATTCAATGCGATGTCTTCTCAAATGGGTTTTTTTTTAGCTTATAAAATGTCGTAGAAAAAAAAATGACTCGATTATAGACTAATTTAGTAGAGCGAACTTGTACGACGTGCCATGTGTCCCTGTTTTAACCTTTGACTCTGAAAAATATATACAAGAAACTACAATCCGTCCTCTTTTTGTATCTTCTTACGAAATTTCAATCTGATGCTTAGAGAGAAAGTTATGACGATTTTCCCCAGGTCGCCTGTTTCGAATGTAATTCAAGATTATGCAAAAAAACCAACTTCCTCAGTTCATATCTCCGAAAATATAGCGCAAAAAGCTCTAAAATTCGGACCTGAGATTCAATGCGATGTCTTCTCAAATGGGTTTGTTTTTTAGCTTCTAAAACGTCGTAGAAAAAAAAAGTTAGTGAAAATGCCACGATGACCTGTTTGGAACAGCAAAACCCTAGAATCCAAAGCTCTGATACCAAATGTTATGAAACCGACTCAAGAAAAGATAGATCAACACCTTAGAATTCAGCCTCTTCGAGGAGGCAACTTCCTTTACATTACATAAATGAACAATTCTTGCATGATTCAAATGATAAAACCTCCTTTCTAGATATAGGAGTCTAAGGAGTCACAATATAACCCAACCGACCTAACAATAATAATATAAAGCCACAAAAATAACAATAGAGGGATTCTATGAGGCACAGTAATAACAATATGGGGACAATAGGGGCACAACAATATTAATAAGAGGTACAACTACAATAGTAATGGGGTAATTACTAGTATTAAAGGGACCCAACATAATCCATTGGAAAAAGTGGAAAAAAAATGATAGCTACGCTCTGTGTTGTGCCAACCGTTTCATAATTGGTCGCTTTATTCAAACACTCAAAGATCTTTGTTTTGAGATGAAGAGTGTGAATAACTATAAGCAAACTAAAATCGAGAATCAAAAAGCAAAGATTGAAGCGCTGAAGGATAAGTGTAAGCATCGTGAAAATGTAGTTGATTATATAAACTCTCTGAACCAAAGTGAGCAAGGTGAAGCCTCCTCAAGATACAGTAAAAAAAAAGGTCATTATCCTGAGGAATCTGTAAATCAATTTTGGTGAACTCCATGTCTCTTTCCTCAAATGCACTGCAAATTTTACTTGTTACTTGGTCAAATTGTTCGGCAATATGGGTATTTTCTTTTCCAGTGTTTTAGAAACAAGGTCTCTCATGTCGAAGTAGGGACTGCGCTCCCCTATTGCGCCTCCATTAAAGACCTTTCGCTCTCGAAATGTAACAAGACTTGGTCCTCCTTCTGTTCTTTTATAATACAAAAATATCTGACCCTGTTAAAAAAAAAACAAGTGTGGTTCCTCATTAGGACCAGATCATAATACAAAAATATCTGACCTTGTTAAAAAAAACAATTGTGGTTTATCATTAAGACTAGATCTGGTCCTGATGATGAACCACACTTGTTGGTTCGAGACGCGTTGGCCAAAAAATCTCTCATGTGATTTCTACCGAAAGACTTTATTTAACTTAGGGTTATTTAGCCCTCTTTAAAGTTTTTTTCATACTTTCTTGTTTGGACCTTTCAGCGTCTACTAGCATCGTTGTTCATTTGATGGCTGGTGTTGGTTGTCTAGGTTCAAAATATGTGTTCTAGTTCTCACTAACACCTATATTTCTGAAGCATATATGATGTCGCCATATGTTTGTCAATTTCGTGCCACTAAAAATGAACCTCTTCTAGTTCAAAATTCAACCAAGTTCAATGTGGTCACTTCACTCTCCTCTTCAAAGTTTTGTTCATTGAGGTTACTCCTAATTAGAGCTCTCATGTTCTTGACATTCAATGCATCATTGCAAGATCTATAATTTCAGCATCGATACTCTTTTCAACACTAGCATCTCTCTTTTGCAAAAAAGTGCTTTCGTATGGGTTTTTCTATGTTTCTCCGCTTGAGACACTATTCTATACTTGGATATACCTAATAAAGTCTAGTTGTCAATACCCATTTTTATTTTCTTTGTTTACTCCCTACTTTCCACCGCTTAAAAAGAGGGGTATTAGTGTTGGTATTTTCCACTCAGCCAACTAATGTTTGTTGTAAATTCACATAAACACTCTTATCTGCCTATTTGTCACAAACATTTGCTAGGCCTCTTCCATTGCTATACATAACATACTCTTGTATTTTACATCATAAAACAATAATATATATTTAATTCAATTCTTTGTTTTATCCCTACAACAATAACATGTATAATTCGATTCTGTATTGTACATCATAAAACAATAACATATATAATTCGATTCTGTATTGTACATCATAAAACAATAATATATATAACTCAATTCTTTGTTTTACCCCTACAACAATAACATGTATAATTCGATTCAATGTTGTTTGCCCATATCTATGATTTGGGCTAAAACCAAATTTATACCCTTTTTGAACTAACCCAAATGCTCAAAATTACAATCTGAGAATCTGAGAAATGTATGATTCAACTTCAATTCTTTCAATCATCAAATGCCAGCAAAGTGGTGACAATTTAGTTAGTCTTTAGATTATGCCAACTAAAAAGTTCTGCACTAAAATGTCTAGCTCTCGAGCTGTCCCCTAATGAATCCTCCTCCGACTCTAAGAAGCCCTATGTGCAATACCAGCCAGCATCCCGCAAAAGATATACATAACCTTCAACATGAGATAGAATTTCCATCCCACAAACAGATAAAATAACCTCTTCAACATGAGATAGAATTTCCATCCCACAAACAGATAAAATAACCCTTTAAATTAGAGAAAATTCCTAACCATGCCTACGATTTCTAGGATAGACTAATATGATTCAAAGGGGACCCTAGTCCCTACAGATTTCTATTACCACCAACATGAAGACGGAAACTAACAACAGAGCACAACAAGCTTTGAAATTCACGAGACAATAGCTCTAAGAATAGTAAATCCAAACAGCCCATGAGACCCGAATAAATTCGTCATAAAACTGTCTCAGCAGGTCTTATATTGAGTTCAATAAATTTAAGAAATTTATATTAGAGACCACTATAGATTTTCCCATCCAATTTTAGAAGTAGACTCGAACCCTTCCTCTGTGAGGATGATACCGTCGACGGACCAGAACAGTAATAGCACCAGCGACAGCCGCAGTAATAACGGTAGCAACAACAGAGACACGATGATTATGCACCACCAGGCAGCCCCCGTGAACGTCCCGGACTGGAGCAAGATCCTGGAAGTTGGGATGGACAGCCTAGAAGTGGAGGCAGCTGTAGTGGCGAGGCCCGATCCTTTCTAGGGAGTATCCCCTGCGCTTTTTGTAAGCACAATCCGTCACCGAATGGCGGTAACAGAGGCAAAGATGATTTCATTTGCAAAAAGCGGCTGCCTCACTACATGTTTCCCAAAATTGCAGAGTTCATAGAGTCGTTGCCTAAGACTTCCACGAAGTAATATCCAAATGCTCCGATGCACGGTCCTATATGCTGGGCCAAAACTGGTTTATTGGGGAAATACATGAATGGACGGAGTCACACAACAAACACGGAGATTGTTTATGCCTGGATGACAACTGTAGTTTCACACAACAAACACCGTTTCAAAATTATATAAGCGTAATTTATAATGAATATATAAATCAACCATATATTTATATCTATTCTACCGATTTATACACAATTCTATTAAACTAAGAGATGCGTTGAACTAAATTTGTTTTTCAATTATTACAAAGCTAATAAGATCATTGTAACTTTCAACTTTCACCACTAGGGTTGGTCCTAATGTAAATCTTTTAAAAAATAATAAAAAAATGCTAAAAAGTATGTGTGTGGATGAGAGAAAAACAACGAAATATGTTTATTATAGTAGATGAATGGTCCATTTGGATTTATATGTATAGTAATTTTCAAAAAACACCATACTCCTTGAAAGTCAGCTATAAATTTCATACAAGCAAGCGCCTTCAAACCTCTCAAATCGCACATCAAAATGAAAAAAACAACATATTCTTCCAACTTTTATTATTGATGACCAAAACCAGCAGAATCCACATCTAAGTTACTCCTAAAATCGCCAAACTTACTCATGCCCACTACAGTTTTGACAATTCTATCAACTAAACGTTTATATAAAAAGCTCAGATACATGGAAAAGACATATAATGATCATATTTTGGTACTATATCAAAATCCACCAATATTGCTAAACAGCGTGTAATGCACAAAGCTAAGTCATATTCTAACTTTACTCTTATTTTAGGAAAAAAAACCAACTTAGAGCCAGTAATTTTTAAAGCTTTCGGAAACCCATCAGCTTTGCGAAACACAAAAATAAACCTAAATTCGGTAAAAAGATCTATATACTTCAGGGCTGTTTTGTTCATTAAGAGTGAGGGAGGACGTCAATCATTTGCTAAGAGATAAAAACCTTCAGGGGCGTAGCAGTTGGCTGCCTCCAGTACCTGGGATTACCAAAATTGCTCTTTACTTTCAACATCCATAAGACACGTGTTCTCTATATTCATAGTTCATTTCCAAGTGAACAAGTGTCTCGTGTCGCTGGAGAGTCATTGAAGTCTTATCGACATATGGGCTGTTCTAGAATTCGTGTATCTAAACCCGAAACAAAACTAAAGAAAAAGATAAATAAATAAAAATAAAACAATGATTGAAGTCTTATCGACATATGGGCTGTTCTAGAATTCGTGTATCTAAACCCGAAACAAAACTAAAGAAAAAGATAAATAAATAAAAATAAAACAATGAAAGAGATGTCGGCCATCCACTAGCTAGAATGGCATGGTCGATGCATTGAAAATACGCTGTCATTTAAAATAGCAATCACGTTAATTAATTAGCGGGGAAACAAAACAACAATGCTATCAGAGAAAAATGAATGAAACCATAGCTGAGCCTAATACCAGGAGTAAGATGAATCATGCAAAGAACGTTAGCTGAAGTGAATCCCTGGCCATTAAAGAATGGTGGTAACACAGCATCCAAAACCCTAATACAACCCTGGTGAATCTTAACCATCAATATAGAAAACAACACCAAAATTGATATCAATCAAAATCTCCACAATAAATGAGGAAAAATCACGGTATTCTAAAAGGTGGATCGGCATGTTATAGTATTCCATTTGTATTCTAAGCTTAAAACATATAAAGAAAAGTAATCACCAAAAACCAATCAATCAACTTTAGCAACTGAAAGTCCAAAAATACTTTACGTATTTATTTAAGATATTTATTTTTAAGAAACTCTTTTAGAGTTGCTAAGCACTTGGGCTGGGAAGAGACACCTCCCTTAAAAAAAGGACATCTGCCTTTTATTTTTAAGAAACTCTTTTAGAGTTGCTAAGCACTTGGGCTGGGAAGAGACACCTCCCTTTAAAAAAGGACATCTGCCTTTTATTTTTAAGAAACTCTTTTAGAGTTGCTAAGCACTTGGGCTGGGAAGAGACACCTCCCTTAAAAATAAGGACATC
This sequence comes from Pinus taeda, assembly GCA_000404065.3. Lineage (NCBI taxonomy): Eukaryota > Viridiplantae > Streptophyta > Pinopsida > Pinales > Pinaceae > Pinus > Pinus taeda. Next base: position 6,858 of record APFE030833183.1, read on the forward strand.
TGCCTTAACAAAAGAGACATAAGAGACATCTGCCTTTAAAAAAAAGACATCTGCCTTAAAAAGGAGACAGAAGAGACATCTGCCTTTAAAAAAAACCCAAAAAGCCCTGAGATACCGAAAAAAAACCAAGATAGTTAAGTTCGTCAACTTCCCGTTGGCAAGGTAGGTCGAGGGATAAATCTCCTCTACAACCTCAAGGCGAGGCCTAACATATTAGGCTAATAATATATCCCTTCCAGTGTATCTGTCCAAATTAGAATATCCCTTTACAGATGTAAGGGATGTAAGATACTTTCAAGTGGATCCCTTCAATTAGTCATTGCTAAGTACCTTCCTCTGCAACCTCAAGGTGAGCCTCACATATTAGTAAGCTAGTATTAGTAAGCTAGGGATATATCCCGTGGATCTGCCCAGATTAGAGATGTAAGATCCCTTCAAGTGGAGTGGATCTGCCCAGACTAGAGATGTAAGATCCCTTCAAGTGGATCCCTTCAATTAGTCATTCCTAAGTACCTTGTCATACCTTGTCATTTGCTAAGTACTAGTAGATCCCTTCAAATCTACATTTCACTCAGAAACTCTAAACTACAATTAAAAAATATCTTTCTGACTTTACTAAATATATATTATATAAAATCGAATTAACTTTTATGACTGTCTACATACCTCGGGGGTCTTTTGTCCATTCTATGATTGAGAGAACAACTTGTCATTTGCCGAGGTAAAAAGCTTTAGAAAAAACTTCATAACTTACTGAAAGGTAAGAACCTTGAAGACGCGCCCTTTTTTACCTGGGATTGTTAGAGTAATTGCCCTTTACTCTCCACATCACAAGACACTTCTTCCCTTGGATTCAGAATGTGTTACCAAGAGAACAAATGCCTTGTAGAGGTCGAGAGTAATTGCAAAATCTTGCTTATATATGCGCTGTTGCAAGATAATCTCAGGAACATTTGATCTCTGGCATGTGTGTATTATCGAAGAAGCATGCATGTATTATCGAAGAAGCCCAGTTCCCAAGACCCAGAGATCTTGACCTAGGTGAGCTTGGTCAAAGTTATTAGCGTATCTGAGCCTGATATAAACTTGAAAACAAAACCGATCAAAGAAATGCAGGTCATCCACCGCCAAGAACGGAAACGGCATCACAGATACATTCAAGAAAAGGCCGCCCTAAGAAGGAATGGTTAAGGAATCATAAACAGACTCATATCTAAGTCCGAAAGCTACCTTGAAATTGGGGCGACCCATGTTCACCCCGTTATGGAAATTAATATCTGTAAGTCAAGGTCAAATTCCTTGATGTACACCCCATAACTGCCCTGTAGCAGCCTGGTTCTGATTAGCTTGCTGCTTATTGTTCCCTTTGCATTGGGAGTACCAAAAATCACTTGAATCCGAAAAAATCAATGGTTGAATCCATAGGTATGGCAGTCCCAGTAATTAACTGGCCGAAAGATGAAATAAAACTAAAGAGAACCTCGATGCAATCAGAAAACAATGAATAAAACCACAGCTGGGGCGGATCAATATACGGGCAGAACGAGAGCTGAACTGAAGTACTCGGAGATGGAGAATGAATGGGAATAAAAGATAACCCCGAAAACCCTAATACATCCCTAGTAAATCTCAACCATCGATCTAAATCCAACGGGTGGAATTGAAAGACCAAGGCATGTGCCTCAAGTAATCTCAACCTTTCATTAACTATCCGTCTACAGCGAAGATCTTCATTACCGATGCGTCATCGGTGAAAATAAGAAGCCTCGTTAATCACTTTTAAAAATAAGAATTAGGTCATACGAGATTTAAAACAAGTGCAGTGTCGCTGATTATTCTTACCTCTGGTTTGAAAAAATTGATATTTTTAAATAATATAGTTTTCTTTGAAGTCGGAGAAGGTAACCCTCACTACAACATAGAGTGTATTTTATATTTAAGAAGAAAGTTACATTAACATAATAAAATAATGGAAATTTTTTGTAGGTACAAGGCACATAGTAGAGGAGTTCAATTTTAAACACATGAATTACCAGATATCTAATAATTAAAGATATCAGTGGCATTGTTATGAAGATGAGCAAAACTTGAATAACAAATAAAATTGTTAGTAGTGTTATTGTTGTGAAGATGAGCAAAGCTTAAATTACAAATAAAATTGTTGTATCAATAAATGTTGTGAAACTAGTTGTGAAAAACTGTGTGATAAAGACAATTGTTTTCAATGAAATCAAAGCATTGTATTTTACTTATTGGGAAGTATGTTTTGATTAAATAATAAAAGATACGGTTATAATTCTTTTTTACTTTCTAGTATAAGTATTGATTAATTCTGAATTAAAAAAAAAAAAAAAAAAAAAAAAAATGTTTTAACAATGAATAATAGCAATCATTATGAATATAATGTTAAATCTATTAAATAAGATTTATTCATATATTAAATTTTTATTGTTATCTATTTAAACTGATATAATTTATTTATGTTATATATTATAAGAAATTAAAATAGATATTGAATTAGAAATTATTTAGATTTAAAAACATCAATTCCAATATATAAGTTATAATAATAATATATAGTATATATATAATTTGTATTTTTATTTTTTCCTATTAAAGAATTTAAATTTTTTCCGGTTTGAAAATAAAGTCAGTATGTAATACATCTCATATATGTATTTTTATTTCTTTAAATGCAATTAGAAATAAATAATTGATCTTCATAATATAGAAGCTATTAAAAATCAATGATGGCAACAATCAAAAACTTCAAGGTTTTACAACCATGTGGACACGATGCAAACTAGAGTAGGAAAATTGTTCTTCCTTTTCCAAAAGAATTATGATGCTAGATTATGTGAATTCAAAATTACATCTTCATGGCAAGTCAGTAATGAAGGTCAATATTGGAAACGCTAGTGTGCTAGTTCTTTTTTCTTTTTTTTGGTAGTGTTTTTCTTATACATATTCCAAAGAAAAAAACAACTGTTGCAGATATCAATCCCTCTATCTCCTTTATTTAGAATCAAATCCAATTGGAAAATATCTTCATCCCATGCGTAGGGTGTTCATAAGTTTTTCTTCGAAGAGGAACTAGGGAAAACATCTCCATGGACATTGTTTATTCTATTAATGTAATATTAAGGATGCATGATTACGTCAATGTAGGAGTCAAAGCTTTCAATAAGATGTGTATTTCAATGGTTTATACGAAGATTGTGAAACGTAAGTTGTAAATTTGTTACTTGAAAAGGTCTTTGGGGATTTCAAAGAGCGTTATTTCTAATACAAGTTGCAAATTTGTTACTGCCTTGGTGCATTTTGGGGATTTCAAAGACTGTTATTTCTAATACAAATACCAATGTAATTATGAGTGAAATTTAGATCAAATTACAAGAGAATTCGATACTAAATTAAAGAGACCTAATGCCTTCCACATGCATATTCTTAGTGGATAAAGTTGGTGAATATAGCTTTATTTTATTTTTTTGCAAATCTATTGTTAAAAAAAAGGATAAAAAATTGATTCAATTGGAAACGAGCTACTGCTGCACGCGATTGACCTAGGTTTTTACTACGCAAGAATTTGGGCCTTCGGCCTCCTTCCAAGGCCCCTCCGGAAGCTCCACCGGAGGGGATCGATCCTCAACAGGCTTTCTCGACCTTGATTAAATCATTGCCCCCTCAGCGCCCTCGTCCAGCAGTCTCAAAATTTGTCAAAAAGCTGGATGTTCTTCAAGAAGTTAACCTGACTCCAGCTCTTCCACGCATGGCTGCACTATCCCTGGCAGAAAGAGGACTCATAGGAATTCACGGGCCTCTGGCCATCCCCAAAAACTGTTCAAAGATGGGTTGAAAGGAACTAGTCCGACAAAATACAAGGGAAAATTTCCATCAAATTTTGCGGGAAAGGGTACTTCACCTTTCACTTTGAATCTAAAGAAGATAAGGATTTAATTTTAAAAAACGGGCCCTATGTCATGGACTCAAGGACCCTGTATCTCAATAAATGGACCGCAGATTTTGATCCAGAGTTGGATGTTCCCAATGTTATACCAGTTTGGGTCCGGCTCCCTCATCTCCCTCTCCATTGCTGGGGAGATGAATCGGTTCGTTCCATCAGGAATGCAGTCGGTAAATATATTGATCGTAATGAACCAAAAGAAAACATGCAAGCCTTTGTGTGGATCTGTGTTGAAGTGGACCTTGGCAAAGGCCTCTCGGAAGCCATCAAGCTCAAAGTGGACGACTGGAGCCATATTCAGCAGCTGGATTACAAGCAGATCCCATTTAAGTGCAAGGTATGTAATGAATACGGCCACTTTGCCAATAGATGTACTAAGCTTATTGATGTAGAGAATGCTCCATAAGAAGAACAATGGGAAATGGTAAAAAAAAAAAAAACGGTCTCTTCAGCTAAAGCTCCCCTTGATGCAGGCCCTTTGGCCTCCACTGCAGCTCATTCAGCCCCTTCCTCCCCTGTACCCTCTAAGCCTCCTCCCCTCTTCCGTCATCAGACCCTCCCCTCATCCAACCCCTTCTCAATTCTATCCCCCCCTGAACTCCAGGATCCCCCTCTCCCTGAAAGCCAACACCAAGACACCATCGAATCTTCCTTGCCCCTAATCATCTCCTCTCAGCCCCTTCTTGATCCTCCCTTCAACAGAATTACTAGGAGCTCCTCCAAAGACCACGGGGACACTAGTGAATCTTTCAAGAAACCTGGTCCAGGCAGGAAATCTGCCAAGAAACATCAGGATGAGAGCGCACAAAAAGACATAGAAATGTGAACTCGGACAACCATAGAAACATACATTATGGGGCAACATGACAAAGAAGTAGCTAATAAGGACCAAGGGGGGCGAGCACCTCCCCGTACTTCGCATATCCAATGATGAAAATCCTGTCTTGGAACATCAGGGGACTTGGGCACCCCTCTAAGGTAGCAGCCCTAAGGGATCTTATCCTTTCTGAGAAACCAGTAATTATTTTGTTACAAGAAACAAAATAAGGCCACTAGGAAATGAGTAGAATCATTGAGCAGCAGAGACAGTATAAAGGAAGCATCAATGAAGCAAGAGGAGCTTCAAGAGGAGTAGCAACAATCTGGAACCAAAGCATATGGAATTGCACTTCGGAAACAATAAATCAACATTGGATCAAAACAATCTTGGAAAATAAAGTAGATCAGCAAATCATAATCATCTACAATATCTATGTGCCTAATCATTTTAGAGACAAGGAATGTTGTTGGCAAGATCTAAAAGACAGTATAGATGCAGAAGAAAACTTTAATATTATTTTGGGAGGCAACTTCAATCTAATTCTCCATGCCAATGAAAAAAGAGGAGTCAGTTTTACACCTGATCCATACAGAACACGTTTGGAAAATATCATGCAAGATCATGATCTTGTGGACATTCCTCCAAAAAACCATAGATACACATGGAATAATCGCAGGATGGGTACAGGTAACATCATGGAACGGTTGGACAAAATTATCATTAATGTCTCGCTTCTTTCTGCTTTCTTCGTTGGATATTTCAACATTCTAACGTGTTCTGCGCCTGACCATTACCCAATAACACTCATGCTGGAAAATCACAACCCCCTTGGGCCCATTCCTTTAATATATAGTTCCCTCTGGAATGATATACCAACAGTTGCAGGAGTTGTCTACAGTTCTTGGATCCAGCACGTGGAGGGGTCCCCCAGTTTCATCTGGGAAACCAAATTAAGAAAAACAAAAGAAGCTATAAAAGATTGGGCTAAAACCAGATGGTTTCGTTGGGATCCATCTGGATCCATTTACACCATCCAAGCTGCCCACGAGTACATTTGCAATATTAGCTATCCCATGCCAAGCTAGAATCACAGGAAGGCGGTTTGGAAATCCAAGGCACTTCCAAAAATCAATTTTTTTCTCTGGACCCTTCTCAAAGGGAAAATCCTCATGGCTGAAAATTTTCAAAAGAGGGGAATCAATGGTCCTTCTCGTTGCCCTAATTGCTTAGCTACTGAAGAAACCATGCATCATCTCTTTATCGATTATCCTTTTGCCATCAACTGCTGGAGAAACTTATCGCGTAACAACCAAATCCCATGGAGCAACCAAAACACCATAGGAGAAATTATTAAAAAAAAAAAAAAAAAAAAAAAAAAAAAAAAAAAAAAACTATCCCTGGCAGCACAGGAAGAACAACACAGTGAAGGGAGTCTGGGACATTCTTCCCTACAATATGTTATGGAACATTTGGTTGGCTTGAATCGGAAGGTTTTTAAGGACAAGAATTCGACTGTTAGAAGTCTTTGCACCAAGGCAAGGGGTCTTACCCTCGAAACTATCTCAGTTAAGAATCAGGGAAGCATAGACATCAATGAACTCAGCGTAGAAGAACGAAGCTTCATTGGATACCTGTTAGACAAAAACACCAGCGATCAGATGGGCAACACTGCTAGTAACAGATATAATAATGTTTCCCTTAACTAGAAGATTAGGCTAAAGGAAGAAGATTTTGCAGTCTGGATTAAAAACAACAACAAGAATTATATATTCTTCGATGGGGCCTCAAAGTCGAATCCCAGGGTAGCAGGGGCGGGAGGAGTTATATTCAATGCTAATGGGGACAACATTCTGTCTTATGAGTGGGGTCTTGGCCACACTTCCAACAACAGAGCAGAAGCCTTGGACCTTTACCAAGGTCTTATACAACTTAGAAAGCTTGGTATAGACTCAGCCATGATATTTGGAGACTCGACGGTTGATATCAGCTCAATGGTTCAGAACATGGAACTCTCCAACGCTCTCCTTCAGCAAATTATTAGACGGTGTCAAATTTTAGGACATTTTATGATAGACTTGTGCTATCATCATATTCTACGCTCTCTCAACAAAAATGCTGACAATCAAGCCAACAAAGCTTGTGCCAGGCCATTGGGATGCCTTGTCTGCAATGACGTGGAATCTTTCCAATACTTACCATGATGATGATCCTTTATGTCACCAATCAGATCCTCATCATATCTAAAACTCCTTATTTGATGGCTTGGTTAAAGACCAGCCTTATCCTCCTTGTGACTAAGATCCACATAGGGATCTGGCATCCCCTTGAAATTATTACTTTCACGCCCCTTGTCAGTCGATCGGTCGTCCTTCTTCCCAGTAGCCATCCCTCCCCATTCCTCCGAATCGCCTCCTCGATTTTCTCTGTCCCTTCTTGGTTCTCCCCTCATGCCCTGCGATCACCCTTCCGATTTCTTTATATGCCCCTTCTCTTATCCCATTTCGCATCCCTCCAGTTCCCTGTTTCACATTTCTGCTTCTGAGGTCCGCTTATTTTCTTTCGAGCTCTCTGCGACCCTTTCTTCCTTTGTTTCAGGCCTCTCATCACTTTTTGGAACCTTTGGAACAGATAGTGACCCTGCCTTCCAGCAGCATCTCGTGTTCGTGCCTCCAAGAGCAGCGTTACAAGCCCGTATTCTGGTATTTTCTTCTTTATCAAGTCTCCCACCGCTTTCTGAAGCCTCTGGATCTTATAATGAACCTGACTTTCAGTAGCAACTCCTGTACGTTCCCTCAAGAGCAGTGCTTCAAGCCTGACCTTTGTTCTCGAACTCAACACCCACCTATGTTGAGGAGTGAAGATTGCCTTCACTATGCTGACCTCCAAGCAAAGTTAGAGCAGTTAAGAGCCCAACAAAGGATTTTAGACAGCAAGATGGATAGTCAACAGGCGATCATGGAGGCAAAGATTGATAACCAAAGCAGGTTTATAAAAGAAAAATACGAAGTTGACATAAATCTGTTCTTGCACAGACTTTCTTCATTACATGAGCAGTTCAGACAACTCTCCAACAGATGTGCTCATGCTGAAGAATCCATAGAAATACTGAAATACATGATGGAAAAGAAAAACGCCATGCCGACAAGCTCTTCAATTATCAAGCAAGCTGATGAAGAGGATAAGCCTGAAGAATCGACAATGAGGCATATCAGCCACATTAACATAGATTGACGATGTTTTGCAAATGTTGTTTCTTAGTGTTTCAATTTGTTAGGATTTATTTTAGTTTAATATTTACCTCAAAGCCTAGAAGGCAGGAGCAAGGAGGATTTTGTTACTGTAACTCTTACTCTCCTCGCATCTCATGGCAACTCAATATGTATCTCAGGGGAACAACATTCTCCTCTTTTTTTGAAATATAATATAGCAACCGATGATGTTAACATATATATATA
>APFE030833191.1:0-29548 GCA_000404065.3 Pinus taeda
CCATGTCATGGAAATGTGAAAAAAAATAGTGATATTGCCACCATGTGGCTCTTGTCATATATGGTTTTATACTTTTTCAAAAAATCCTCTAAGAGTTCATAATGCTAAGATTCACTAGGAATTTACAAAGTTTTATTATTTAGTGAAAGACTTGCCAAGATATTACAAGATTTTATAATTGAGTAAAATATTCGCCATGCCTGGTGAGAGATTTGCCAAAAGATTATATATACATATTATATTATTGATAAAATCGCCTTCCATTTTTCCTATATACCATGGAGATTCGCCCATTTATTATATTTATAAATTTAGGGGGGGTTCTTAAAATTTTCCCTGACTAGAGTCCAAGAAGGCAGATCTGGGAATTATGGGGTAATAGTGAATCACAAAGACAATATCATTTTTTATTTCTCAATCAACATATGAAAAAAAGTTGAATTTGAGGCTCCAATTCAAGGACTAACTTAAGTACTGAATAATGCAATTGTATGTTTAATATTGAAAGAAACTCTACCCTCTAGTAATCGAGTTTCAGATAAATGGGGTATCAAAGATTGGAGTATTCAGGATCTCTTAGAGGAAATCAGGTGTCTTGCTGCAAAAATTCATGTAATGTGGTTTTCCTATGTAACAAGATGGTTCAATAAAATGAGGAATCAGATAGGTAACTAAGGAGATAATTTGGGACACAAGAAAATTTAAATGAGAATTTAAATGATCTGGTCCTGATGATGAAGCATAATTGTTGGTTCGAAACATGTTGGCTAAAAATTTCTCTTATGTGATTTCTATTGAAAGACATTGCTTAATTTACTTCATGTTGGAAGAAATAAGAGAGTGTGTGACACATGTGGATGTATACGAATATCAAAACTTGTAGTCAAGTTAAATGTACAATTCTTTCAAACTTGCTATCTCACCAAGCCATGGCAGCATCACTTCCATGACACAATGACCAAGAAACGATTGTATCATGTGAGGTGATCTAAGGCTATAAAGGTCGCGAAAGCAGTCAAAGAATGTAGGGGATCGACAACAAATGGAGTTGAACAAAGAGGATTGGTAGTTCAACTATCTAGGAGAGTAAGGGGGATGTAGCAAACATCAAGGCCAAAATCTTAAGTGATGATGGATGAGAGCCAAGGTTGCAAGCCATTATATTTGCAATGAATATATAAAGAGGTTTCTTCATTTTTAAATTTAATTACAAGATTATTGTTATTTGAACTTTGATTGGTTTTTCCACATAGGGTTTAGAAATTATAGTAGAATCTAACTTCATACAATATGGTTTGTTTTTTAAAAATGGAACTGGATCCTTCTGCTCCTTTTCATTTTTATTTTGGTTATTGGTTGAAATTTAAGGCTATGGTTTCCTAGGAATTAGTAAGTAATTCAGTTAATTTTTAGGATTATCTATGAGTCTGGTCTAATGGACAATACTTGGCACCACCCAAAATAATTCCACAAAATTACTAGAAAGGAAGAGAGTGGAAGGAAAAAACTTGACACTCTGCATGCCCTAAAGGGACCGAGAAACCCCAACCCACGCTGTTGTCTATTGTGTCAAAGCCTAAAGGGAATTTTCAAACTAGAAATTAAAGTAACTCATATAAAGGGATACTACTGAGAATTATTTGAAATAAAATATATGGTGAACTCTACTCTATGATTATATATTGGCGTTTCCTATTTTTGGTATCTTTTTTGAATTTAGCCTGGGTGGGGTTTAGGGCAAGGGCTATGAGTGATGTGTTTTGTGGAGTTTGTGGGTGAAAAACTATTTTATATAGACTTCCATGCAACGGTTGTGGTGTTTGACAGTATTTTCAAATGAGAAATTCGATGCTATATGTTCAAATGTGTTGATGGATTGGGAATGCTTGAGGTTCTATTGTGTGGAGGTTATGCTTGTGCCAGATTCAACTTAATTGGTGTCATGTATAAAAGGATTCACACACACTAACAAGAACATAATATAGAATAAATGACACAAAATAATATAGAAGGATTCACACACACTAACAAGAACATAATATAGAAGCAATGACATGCACTAACAAACCTAAGAAATACCCTAGGAAATCCCCAACTCCAGGGAAAAACCAAGCTAATGGAATTCCATGAAACGCTGATCAAGATGGTAAACCCTTGGCCCCTTACAATGGGTGGGGGTCTGATACTTTTTTAACCCTTAGCCCATTACAAGTCATGACTGGGGATCCCACACTTGCTCAACCCTTGGCACATTATAATGGAGACTAATAAGCCTATTTATAGACTTCTTTTCATCCAAATATAACTGAAATAATTCCATGGGCCCAAAACCACTAGTTGTAGACTATCATTCCTCAGTGAAGGTTAATCCTAAAAATTGAATCCCCTTAACTGGATTCATTGTACCCTTGTTTTGGGCGGTTGTTAATTTGGGTTTTCTATAAATGTATTATTAAAAATGTATTTTATTTGCTTTACACTAGATTCAGAGAGTTGAGACTATGTTTCGTAAATTAAACAAATGGATCTCGTAGCGAGAATATAATTCTAACATCGACCATTCTTTTCTTTTGACTAGACTTTAATATGTGTTGCTGGAGCCACTGCTGCCTATGAAATAGTGGATGAGTTTGGTGATGATGTTGTCATTGTTGTGTATTTTTACATTTTTTCTAGCTTAATTGATGGTTTTTCAGGAAATATCTTCCAACACTTTGCATTTTATGTGGTTGATTGAGTTTAGAGTTCTTAATTCTTGATGATTATCTGATCAACACTTGGATTTTCTTTATCTCATTGTCACTTTGTCATAGCTTATCATACCCCTCTTTGAATGGATAAACGTGGAGGATTTAAGGATACTCTTTCTGATGACTTTCTTGCTGATGCTTTGAAGATATGGATTAGTGGTTACAACGATAAATTGATTATTGATTTTTTTTATGTAGTTTGGAAATTCCCCCCCTAACCATTATGGTCCATAAATCATGAGAACAAAATTTTCTTTGAATATTTTCTAGCTTCCTGAAGGCATTGGTTAACAAGATTGGACTTAATCCAGTTTAAGTTAGTGATATTGTAGTGGGTATTGTTCTTTCATCTGGCTATCAAAGTGCCAGTGGATGTAGGATGGTTGTTTTATGCTAGATTCCCAGGTGTATATCCAACCATTTCATGTGACAAATGAATTATTATTTTGTTGGATACCTGAGTTTTTGTGATGACTGCATGATGTTTACCATGTTATCTCTCTAGAGAATGTACCTGTCAGGGTTATCAATAGACAATGCTCTTCAAACCTACAAGAAGTTGTAGCTGCAATTAAAGCTTGGTGCTATGACATTGGTGTGTTAATATCTATTTGGTACCACTAAATTATCATATCAGGTTTCAATTTAAATTTCAATCCTATAGCGTGGGAAGGTTTTTTCAATTCAAAGATAGGCATGAATAAAACTTAATGATGTTGTAAACATAAGGCTTTTAATTTTGTTAATAGTTTCAATTTGATGTTTTTGTCCATAATTTTTTGTCATTAATATAGCTTACTATTTCCTTCATATTTATATACAACAATATATCTATATATATATATATATATACACCTACACAAGGATAGATATATAAGTACTTCATTAAATATTTGTGTGAAAGGCACCGATGGCTTTTGTTGCCACTTGCAATAGGTTGACTTTTTCTGAAAACCATAAGATTTTCTTTTTCCCATGGGTATCACCTCAGAAAATGTAGTTGAGAGCTATGGCATTTCACTTCAAAACCAAGATTAAGATGTAGTATATGGATTCTCTTTTAAGATTTTGATTTCAGTGAAGTCAATGGTGGTGCAGTTCATATCAATTAATCATTGAAGGTAAATAATAGGAGTTGAATATTAACTTTTATAATTGTTTTTCAAGTTGAATATCATGGGCACATATCAGCAGAAAAAACTACAAGGATGTTCAAAGATGAAATCATCCCAAATTAAACAAACATATAGAACACCCATGTTCTATAAGATCCAAAGTTGGAGTCATTAGTGAGTTGCTGCAATGGTACTTAATGTGTTTCTTTTTTTTTGTGGTGAATATTGTTGATCCTAAAACTGGAGATGAGAAGCCTGTGACGATATCTATTGATGATGGAATTCATACTAATGCTTCTCTTTATGATCTAGGGAAACTCATACCTACATTTAGGAAAGGGGGAAGCACCACAACTAGTATAGATCTATTATCTAAAAATCTATCATTCAAGGTTTTGTTATTGTGTGTCAAGGAGTGTGTTGGAAGATTCAAGATGGTTCCTAGGTTCTCATTAGGAAGGGAACTTCGATTGGAAGTCTAAAAAATCATATTCTCCTTGATTCATTAATTAAAAAATTAAACAAAAAGAGTTTCCATTATTTAACTCAAATTTCCAAGAGAAACTATCCACTTGGAAATCGAGGGTGGCTCTCTTCGACGAAACTACAATTGGAGGATGATCATATTGTAACCTAGGAAACATTTATAAGAGCTCTTCAACAATTCTTTGTATCTCTTTCAGACAAACTAAATCAACTTATATGGGCTCCAAACCATTTGGAAGAGTATGTGCCAAAACATGGATATATGTAGTCCCTTAACAACCTACAACCCATTTCTCCTTGGTGCATAAAAAGGCTCAGAAAATCACAGTGCCCCCCAAAGGAAAAATTATTGATCTGGTTTCTCCTTTGCAAAAAGGCCCCAAGATGGGACAACTTGTAGAAGCATTCCTTTCATGGAGCTAACAGATGTGTCCATTGTTCACAGTCATCTAAATCAGTGGAACACTTATTTATCAGTTGTCCCTTCATGCAATAAAAAATGGAACGACACTCATAGTCTAGAGGATGTCTCTTACGTTTAGGAGCGGCACTCCATAAAATAGGCTCTAAAAAATTGGTTTTTAGGGCATTATAAGGCTCAACATAGTGATATTACTTTCTCTGTTTCTTGGAGAATGTGTCTGGAAAGAGGCCATGCCATCTTTCACAATGTTGGGGTCTCCTTCCTAAAAATTGCAACACAAATTTTGGCTATTGTAAATTATTATGATCCTCATAAAAAAATCTTTGCCTAATCCCATATGAAGTAACATATCTATCAAAATAGACCTTTCTTGGGTTCTTTTCGATGGAGCAACCCAAGGTTCACCTTCTCAAGGGGGTGCTAGTGGGATACTCCTTCTATCTCATTATGATTTCATTTACTTTTTAACTTCTATCAATCTTGTGTCAAACAAATATGTAGACTGAATGTCTCTAAAACTTTTACTTCATCTAGCTTGAGAATACATGATTTCCTAGCTTCATGTGTACGGGCACCTAAATCTAGTCACAAATTGGCTGAAAAGAACCTCTAAAATTTTGAGCTACCAATTGCAGCCTCTTTTCCGAAACATCCAACTTACCTTCTATTTTTATATTTCCTTTGACCATGGATATAGGGTCAGGATTCAAGAAGTATATAGATTGTCCAAAGTTGACTTTGAAATGGACCCAACCTCATTAAAAGTCAAAACTTCTAAGGAAGGCCAACAAATAGAATTTCTTAATGACACTTGGCACTAAATAATCTTGTTACTATCTATATGTTTTTTTTTCTCAAATATTTAAAATGATTTTATCAGTGTTTTCAACACCTCTATATGATCATTTTGGCTATAACAGGGTTGCAAATTATATAAATAGGGATAGGTAAATGATTAAATATTGGACTGTGGTGTTGTGGCCAGCAACAAACCCCCTTCTTATTTAGTTTTATCACTAATACTAAATAAGTTGGGACCCTTATTAAAAAATTTAAAAAATCGATTAATGCTTGTATTTCCTTTCTCAATAACACTTACTATCATAAACTTAGGAGAATACCCTCGAGGAATCTAAAAAGACTTAAGTTTTATGATAAGTTATAATAAAATCACTCCTTAAAGTGTGTCACATCGCAAAAAGGGTAATGGATGCCTTCCTACAAGCGGAATTCTAAGATTACGAAATTGCGATGCGAAACTATGCACTAAAAACATTCATTGGATCGCATACCCCAAACATCATTTACGCTGAAATGCCTTAAAGCACTGATATGTGATGGTTCATATCGCAAATCGCATTTCACAAAAAACACATTAACGGATGATTACCACATGCTACAGACTAGCGATATTGCGATTCCACGATCTACGATATTGCGATTTGCGATACTACGAAGCAAACCGCAAAATCACTTTATCGTAGATCTTCAGGGCTCGTTGCTCAAAAAAGCTTCTTCCGTAAACCGATGCCTAGTTATGCACATTAAATGTTAATCAATGAGTTAGTTGGCAATCATTAATGAAATATGGTTTTGATCTGATCGAAGAGCCATTTCACATAAGGTGGTATATTTTATATGTTTTCCGCATTTAAAGCTTTCCCGTCACCTTTTTCTTATCATTATTCTCACCTCATTTGTAAACTGCAGGAGCGAAGAGCAGAGAAGTATACATAGCAGTGTTCAGGATATTATGGGAAAGAAGGGTAAAGCTTCGCATTCAAAAGACAAAGAAATGATGTCGTTATACATGGATAGCACCTGTAACAATGATGTCGATATTACTACTTGGGAAGGCATGTACAATCTACTCGAGGAAGAAAATCCCAAAATGATGGAGGTTACAACTACTGCAGGCTCACATGGATCTTCTGAGGCGTCTATTACAGAACAAGCATGTTCATTCTTGCACCAGGTAGTGGCGAGGCCCAAAATTCTTCCATACATGGAAATGGTTAAATGGGTACTAGATAGTGCTGACGTCACAAACAGACAATTTAAGAATCAGGGTCAAGAGCTTAGGGAGTCATTATTTCCACAAAATTTAAGCTTTATATCATCTAACAAAAAATGTGCAAGAGGCGAAAATCACACCAGGGAAACCCGGATCGAGAAGCGGAAGCAGTTTCTGATGTGTGATTAGTGCCTAGCGCTAATTGCGCATCACCAGACAAAACCCCTCAAGATGGAAAGCCTCTAATCACTCAGTTGCCTATAAGCCTGGAAATTTGTAGGAAAAAGTGCTAAAAACGAAAAGCAAAACTTGAATTCTAAAACCAGCGGTATTCATCAGAGATATCCTCAAGTGGTATTTAGATATGTACAACAACTGCAGACAAGCCGAAGACAGAAGGCTTAAGAAATAGCAGAGTCAATCAAAAGGTTAACCAAGTTGAATTGGGATTCTTACTTGGCATACTTGGTAAAACCACACAGCCAGTGCATGACTCTCAAATGTATCATCAATTCTGCCGAAAAGATGGCACCAGCACTTGCCGATTCCGTTTTCGTAGGACAGCTAAAGTCGGAAGTCAGCCAACCAACTCTCCTCAAGAAAATGTTGAATGCTTGTGATTACAAGGAACAGATACACAAATAGTTAGTTGTTAGTTTTAGTTTTAGATTCAGTCTTAGTTTTAATTTTTCTTTATTTTTTCCTGTAATGAGAATGGTCATTTAAACCGCATCCTACATTTTTGTAATAAATTATTTTTAGATTTAGTTAGTAGTATTTAAACCCTTCTCATGCATTTAGAGAAGGGTCCTGAAATTTGTCAAAAACTTGTCCTCAAAACATGCACTTTTGCACCCTCTGAGGAGGTTTTCATGAATGAAGGGAACACGATTTATTGATATCTGAGTTTGATATCTACTATTGATGTTGCACTTTTGTACTCTTAGTAAACGTTGGATTAAGAAGAGATAAATCATTATTTCTTGAAGCTCATGAGTAGAAATAGTTATAAATGGTACTTTTATCTCTTAACTATTTCTGCCTATGTGTTAAAGTGATATTCATGTTCAATTATTTATATGAATGCGTGAATTCTTGAGTTATCATTTGGCACTTCTGTATGGTGATAGCTATTTATTTATGCTCAATATATGAGTAGCTTATTATGCAATATGTTTTTCACAATTGTTTCATCTAACTTTTTATACGAAATGGTTTATCTTTATTGAATTCTTTTCTCATAGCAGTTGAATGATCTTCATTACCAATTGTTATTTGAAATCATTTCAGATTGCATAACGGAAAGATTACATCCTGGGTTAGTTTAGAATTGAGATATTTATGTTTATTATAATACAATTGCATGTTGTTAGATTAGATTTAGAATAAAAGCATTTTACTTAGGAATTATTAGAAAGGAAATATCAAGTCTCAACACACACACACATATATTGGGAAACTGGTCTTATATTCCCAGTCAAACCCACTATACCAAATGGAAAATGAGCTGCTAACCAAGGTCTGGACCGGGTTGGTATCCCCTTTGTTGTAGACTCGATTTTAGGGGTTTCAACATATTTGGCGCTAGAAGGAGGGCCTCGAACTGTGAATGGAAAGTAAGTCTAAATCTAAATACCATTCTAAGAGTAAATCGCCCTCACCATCTCCCCCGACTTCTCTGTCGCACTTATAATCTTTAAATGTTGAGCGAGAAGTCTAAAAAACAACAACCACTGCCAGAAACCCTAACATTTCAGAGAAATCTACTATTGAACCTCTTGAAGTTGAATCTTTGATTCATAAACTTTGGCGATTTTCTATATCACCTCAAAGATCTGATAAATCTCAAGGTAGTGTGACTTCACAATATAAACCTACTCATCCTCTCACTAGATTAAAGAGCGAAAAGTTTGGTATTGAGCCATCTGAGTTACCTCTACCTACAAGGAAGAGAGCAAGCAAATCACCTAAAGGTTCTGATAGCGAGACACTTTCATCATCATCATCCATCTCAATGTCTCCACCGCGAAGTCAACCATCCACCCCTACACTTCAGATTATTGTCCACCAGTCCACTGGAACATCAACATCTCCTTCTCAATCCTCTGGAACTGTAAAATCCTCATATTCCCAATAGCAAGGATCATCTTCTATGCGTTCATCTGTTAGTAGTTCAGTGATGGCCCAATCTCCATGGAATAAACCAGGGGTAGTCTTAATGCCTGCGCCCTTGAGTCAAATACCAGCCCATCCTGAAAAATGGCTGCCTAAGTTTAATCCTGAAGCAGACATGCTAGCAGAAGAATATATAAACAACTTTATGTTATCTATAAATCTCAACGGAGTTACTAATGAAGATGTTGTTGTCCAACTTTTTCCTTACACTTTGCAAGGAGCAGCCGAATCATGGTATTTCTCATTACCATCCAGATCTATCACTAGTTGGGATATCTTCCAGGAACAATTCTTGACTGAGTTTGGTGACGACAGGTCTACTGCGACATTGATCAATGACCTGTCTAAGCTTAGGACTGAGTCAAAGGAGCCTATCAAAGGATTTAGCTCACGTTTCAATAAACAGTTGAACAAAATTCCTACTGCTTCCAAGCCTAGCGAAGAAGTGCGAAGTGAAGGGTACATCTTTGCTTTACCATCAAACATAGCAATCCTCATTGATAGAACTAATAAAACAACTTTAGTTGACAATATGAAGGAAGCAATAGCGGTAGAGAAACGTATTATAGCCTTAGAAAATAAAAACATTGTAGATGAACGAAAATCTAAGAAGGTTACTTTTAAGGAAGATCCCAAGAAAAAACAATCGAAAGATCCATTCAATTTAGAAGGATTGCAGAAAGTTTTGAAAACCATGTATAACGAAATAGTTGAAATTAAGAAACAAGTGGTAGAGACTTATTCTAAAAAGTCGTACAAGCCTTAGAAAATAAATCCTTCGACTGATTCAAAGCCTCCCAATACTATTACGAATGCTGAATCAAAAGAAGAAGAAGAGGAAATTGCTACTGAAGAGCCTACCGATGAAGAGGAAGTTGTAGAGGTACAAGGTATGTGGGATTTCATCCTCCCAAATGAAGAGGATCAAGAGGCATCGCCGGTTAGTACTCAAAGTAGAAATCAACTCGATCCTCCTCAACCTACTCCTAAGCCAAAGAGAACAAGCTCAATGCCTAAGAATAAAGTTGCAGCCAAGAAAACGACACCTAAAGTGACTCAAACAAGCCCAGTCCAAACAGATTCACCAACTCCATCTAAAACATTGATTGTTTCGAATGAAATGGAGTATAATATCATAGAAGACATCAAGAAGACTAGGGCTAACATCACTTTTTATGAATTGAGCAAGTTACAACATCAGCAGAAGGTACTTTTGAAAGAATTACATGCTGTACCAGTTGCACCTCTGCCTGCCATTGTAATCTCTCAAGCTTCTCATGAGATGGGAAGACCTCTAACTAATGTGATTAATAAAGTTGATCCAAACGATATCACTTTAATTGGAGGAAGGTCAAGATCTCATACTCCCTCATTTCTTCTTACTTATGAAGTTTTAAACAAAAAATTGCATAATTGTTTCATGGATTCAAGAGCTTCATCTAATATCTTACCAAAATCGATATGTGCAAAGTTGAACGTTCAACCTCAAAAATCTGTTGTGTGCATAGTTCAGCTGGATTCATTGCAAGTGGAAGTGATCAGCGAATTAAATCAGGTTACCATAAGGCTGTCATCTAATCCAAAGGTATGTCAAGTTATCGACATTTTAGTTGCAGATATTCTAGAATTTTATGGCTTAATTCTTAGCAAAGATTGGTCAGAAAAACTTCATGGATACTTTGCAATTGATTGGTTGCATATGTGTCTCCCTTACAATGGTAAACCAAATAAAATAAAGGTTGAGCAAGAAAGACATCAGAAATACATAGTAACAGAATTGGAAGGAGAAAATGAACTGGTAGCATACAACAACAATAAGATTGGCAACTATTCTATTGATCCTTTTTTAAGAATTTTTAATGTTCATACTTTACCTTACTTAGAACATTCTATTTTATCTCAAGTAGAAAATTTTTCTCAAAGAGATAATTCTAAATGTATTAATTTTATACATAGTCCTATAAATAAATCTTTATTTTGGAAGTTATTTTTTGACGGTTCCAAGTCTAATGAAGGAGCAGGAGCACGATCCATACTAATCAGTGCAGAGGTAAATAAAATGATGCTAGCTTGTAGACTGAAGTTCAATTGCACCAATAATACTGTAGAATACAGAGCTTTTGTCCAAGGATTATACAAAGCAATCAGATTATACATCACATATCTACAAGTCTTCAGAGATTCTGAAACTGTTATCAGATAGGTACAGAATACTATACATTGTCTATCAGGTCATTTAAAGCATTACCAATCTTTAGTTCAAGATCTGATTAAACATTTCATAGAATTCAATATTTCATCAATTCCCAGACTCCAAAATGCTAGTGTCGACCTCTTAGCAAATGTAGCTTCCAAGCTCATTCCTTCAGAAGACTATGGCCCTGATATATTTTCAATCGAATTAATCTTTAGACCCTCGATTCCTGATAACATTACTGATTGGAGAATTTTCAACGATGATCCTAATATTGTAAGCTTCCTCACATCAGAGGGATCTTACACCAATCAGATAATTGATGAGGACCAACATGACAGACAGTTGCGACAAGATAGCACTAATAATGCTATGCCAAAGTCGGTGGTCAAATTAGAAGACCTATATGATCTCAAAGATCGATTCAAGAGATCTACCAATTAAAAACTTCAAAGTTCAACTCTGAACTATGAATTAGTGAATCTAGGAACTGATACCAAGCCACAGAATATCAACCTAGGCTTTGGCCTAGCTCCTGAAGAAAAATTAATGTATGCCCGTCTCTTGAAACAATACAAAAGTGTCTTTGCTTGGAACTATGATGAACTTAAGACTTACGAAACTTCTATCATCCAACATACTATCCCAATGATAAATGATGAAAAACCTGTCCAGCAAAAGCTAAGAAAGATCCATCCTAATCTAGAAAACCAAATCAAATCTGAGCTCAATAAGATTTTGAAAGCCAAAATCATTTTTCGCGTTCGACATTCTAAATGGGTTTCCAACATGGTTCCCGTTAGAAAGAAGAATGAAGACATTAGAATTTGCATTGACTTTCGAAATCTTAACAAAGCCTGCCAAAAAGATAATTTTCCTTTGCCTCCCATGGAGCAAATATTGTAGGCAGTTGCACGATCATAGTTAATGTCCTTCTTGGATAGTTTCTCTGGCTACAACCAAGTGTTGGTCCATCTCGATGATCAATTAAAGACCATGTTCAGAACCAAATGGAGTACTTATGCATATCAAAAGATGCCTTTTGTTCTTATCAACGCTAGTGCCACATTTTAAAGGGCCATGGACATCGCATTTAAGGGATTAGTAAACAAATTAGTGGTAATCTACTTGGACGATATAATTGTATATTCCAGGAAGCGAGGCAATCATCTCAGAGATTTAAAACAAATCTTCCAACATTGTCAAAGGTATGGAATTTCACTTAACCCAGAAAATCCTTTTTTGCATTAAGTAAAGGAAAAATTCTTGGATTCATAGTGTCAAAAAATGGAATCCATATTGATCCTCACACAATCAAGGAGATTTCCGAAATACCCCTACCTCACAACAAGAAAGCTATGCAATCTTTCCTTGGCCAGATTAAATTTGTAAAGATATTTGTTCTAGATTTTTCAAGAATCGTATCTCATTTATAAGCAATGATTAAAAATAACTCAATCTTGAAATGGGGCCAAGACAAATATGAAGCATTCAATCTTATCAAGCAAGCAATTGTTAGCGCTCCATCTTTAGCAACTCCAAATTTTTCTGATCCTTTCATTTTATATGCACTTGCCTCTGATAGATCATATGCTGCGATATTCACTCAAGCAAATCAAGACAAGGCAGAAGCCCCAATTGCTTTTTTCAATTCGACTACAGGGGGTTGAGTTAAATTATCTAAACGTAGAGAAACAAGCTTACGTTGTTTTCAAAGCGATAAAATATTTCAGACCCTTTCTACTTAAAACCCATACAAAAATCATAGTACCGTTCCAGTGGTGAAAAATCTCTTAGTACAGAAATATGTGGGTGAGAAAAGAGCCAATTGGGTTACCACATTACAAGAATATGACGTAGAAATGAAACCAAAAAGTATTGTAAAAGGTCAAGGCTTTTGTAAAATGCTAGCTGGAGCATCGCTTATTTCTGAAATACCATCTGCAGAGATACAAATGTATGAGGTAAACCTAAATGGTGTTGAATAATTATACCCTGATATCATATTTTATCTAAAGAATGGATATGCTCCTTCAAACCTCGATTATACAAAGGAAAGAGCTCTAAGGTTGAAGGCTAAGCAATATTAGCTCGTGAACGATGTAATTTTTAGGATAAATTATGATTCTATTTTCCTTAGATGTCTTGAGAAATATGAAGCTGAAAAGGTGTTTCAAGAACTCCATGATGGACCAGTAGGTGGACATTATGCTGGAGAAGCTACAGCACATAAAATCTTGTGCGCAGGTTATTACTAGCCCACACTATTCAAAGAAACACATAGCTACGTAAGGAAATGTCAAGTTTGTCAAACTGCTGTAAGAAGACAAAAAAAACCATTGTTGCCTTTGCAACTAGTCAACATTGAGTATCCTTTTGATCAATGGGGATTGGATATAATAGGTGAGATCGTTCCTCACTCTTATAAACAACATAGGTATATCCTTACAGCTACAGATTATTTTACTAAATGGGTAGAAGCAGTTCCTCTCAAGACAGCTAATGCCGAACACATCATTGATCTCATAGATCAGTTCATAATCACCAGGTTTGGTTTGCCTTCTGCTTTAATGTTTGACAATGCATCGTATTTTTCTGGCAATGCTATGATTGAATTTGTACTCAAAAGAGGTTTTAAGCTTAAATACTATGCCAATTATTACCCATAGGGAAATGGGTTAGCTGAATCTACGAACAAAAACTTAATTAGAATCATTAAGCGAACCATTGATCAAACTCACAAAGATTGGCACAAATCTTTAATATATGCTTTATGGGTAGACCGAGTAACACAGAAAACCTGCATTGGCACTTCTTCCTTTAATTTTGTTTATGGGAAAGAAGTGGTTCTTCCAACTCATCTAGCAATTCCCTCTTTGGCCTTAGTTCAATATATTGATGAAGCACCAACTTCTTCCTTACAACTAAGGCAGCTGGAAATACTTAAGCTAGAAGAGCAATGAGAGCAGGCTAAAATAACTCATGCTCATCACCAAGCATTAGTAAAAGATTCTTTTGATTCGAACATGATATCCAGAAAGGACTTTTAGATGGGAGATCTAGTTTTAAAATGGGACAAAGCTCATGAGGAAAAAGGAAAACATACAAAATTTCAACGAATGTGACTTGGCCCTTTCCAAATTGCAGAAGTCATAGGTCCATCTACTTTTATGTTACAGGATTTAACAGGAAAAAGAGAGTCTTTACCTGTTAATATATAGGTCCTCAAATAATACTTTCCATAGGAGATCATTCTTCTATTTTTTTTGTAGATTAGTTTTTCCTTTATTTTCGTAATAAAACCAGTTGTAAATGGTTACGTTTGGAATTCACAAAAATACAAGTATTTCTTTTAAATTTTGTTTTTTCGCTTGTATAAATAGAAATGAATTAGAAAATCGGTCATTATTATTCAAAAATACATTGAAAGGTTATAAGCCAGAAAACGATACTAGTTTCAACCTTGTAAATTTTGATAAAAAGCGACCTTTAGTGGGAATTTGTTTTATATCAGTCAAATGAAAGGTACCAATACAAAGAAAAGATTCTCTGTAGAAAATATCTTTCCAAAAACTCTACCATTGTCGTCCAGAGCTATTCTTAAGGAAACAATGACTTCCTCCCCACTTAGAGAATTACGAGCTTCAAGGAATAATCCAGCGATACACTTTAACTTAAAGAATAAGAGGTCTCATCACGAGCTAACTTATCATGATCATAGATATTATAGCTTGTTGACTTTGCCAAAACTGAATACCACAACAAGGCAATGACTGAAGATTGCTGAAATCAAAAAACAAGGGGTCTCATCATGAGCCAGCTTGTTCAGCAAAGCTATAAATCAAGTGAGTGGCACTGTCATAATTTGGCTACCAAACCAAGGCATTGTTCTTTAAGGATTAAAAGAAAATGAAAACAATAAGCGTGGATATGGATTTCTCTTTGAAAACTGTATATTTCTCCAAGTAGGATACAAGATTATTGCTGGGTAACAGGGAAGCCTATCAAGGCTATAAACACCTGCTAGCGGCAGAGGCTCTACCTACGATAAATGAGCATATTTAAAACAGATTTACAGAGAAGGCTTTGTTTTTATCTTTATAAACCAAGTAGTGACTGATGTAGAAACAATGACTAGTTTGAGGAAGTCAATAACCAAAGTTAACATAGAAAAAGCAAACTATCATAGACAGCTAAAAGCATAATGTACTTTATCTTTCTATAATAACATTTGAATTTCTAGAAAGGTTTCTATTTTGGAAGTTTAGAAAATTCAAAAGAAAAGCAGAGATAATTGGTTCTTCCAAGTGAATCACCAATTGTTGTGGCCAGCAACAACCCCCCTTCTTATTTAGTTTTATCACTAATACTAAATAAGTGGGGACCCTTATTCTAAAATTTAAAAAATTGATTAATGCTTGTATTTCCTTTTTCAATAAAACTTACTATCATAAACTTAGGAGAATACCCTCAAAAAATCTAAAAAGACTTAAGTTTTATGATAAGTTAGAAAAAATCACTCCTTAAAGTGTGTCGCATTGCAAAAGGGGTAATGGATGCCTTCCTACAAGCGGAATTCTAAGATTTCATAATCACGATGCGAAACTACGCACTAAAAACATTCATCACATTGCATGCCCCAAACATCACTTACGTTGAAATGCCTTAAACCATCGATATGCAATGGCGCATATCACAAATCACATTTCGCAGAAAACACATTAATGGATTATTACCACATGCTACAAATTAGCGATATTGTGGTTCTGTGATCTGCGATATTGCGAAGCAAATCGCAAAATCGCCTTATCGCAGATCTTTAGGGCTTGTTCTTCGAAAAAGCTTTTTCCATAAAGTGATGCCCGATTATGCACGTTAAATGTTAATCAATGTGTTAGTTGGAAATCATTAATGAAATATGGTTTTGATCTGATCGAGGAGTGATTTCACGTAAGGTGGTATATTTTATATGTTTTCTGCATTTAAAGCTTTCTCGTCACCGTTTTCTTATCCTTATTCTCACCTCATTTGTAAACTGCAGGAACAAAGAGTAGAGAAGTATACATAGCAGTGTTCAGGACGTTATGGGAAAGAAGGGTAAAGCTCTGAGTTTTGAAGACAAAGAAATGATGTCGTTATACACAGACACCACCTGTAACAAAGATGCCGGTATTACTACTTGGGATGGCATGTACAATCTACTCGATGAAGAAAATCCCAAAATGCTGGAGGTTACAGCTACTGCAGGCTCACATGGGTCTTCTGAGGCGTCTATTATAGAACTAGCATGTTTGTTCTTGCACCGGATAGTGGCGAGGCCCAAAATTCTTCCATACACGGACATGGTTAAATGGGTACTGGATAGTGTTGGTGTCACAAACAAACAATTTAAGAACCAAGGTCAAGAGCTCATGGAGTCATTATTTCCACAAAATTTAAGCTTTATATCCTCTAACAAAAAACGCGCAAGAGGCGAAAATCGCACCAAGGAAACCTAGATCAAGAAACGGAGGTAGCTTCCTAGGCGTCATCAGCAGGAAAAATCCCTCGAGATGGAAAGCCTCTAATTTCTCAGTCGCTTGTAAGCCCGGAAATTTGTAGGAAAAAGTGCTAAAAGTGAAAAGCAAAATCTGAAATCTAAAACCATCGGTATTCATCAAAGATATCCTCAAGTGGTATGTAGATATGTACAGCAGCTGTAGACAAGCTGGAGACAGAAGGCTCAAGAAAGGGTAGAGTCAATCAAAATGTTAACCAAGTTGAATTGGGTTCTTACTGGGCATACTTGGTAAAACCACACAACCAGTGCATGACTCTCAAATGTATCATCAATTCTACCGAAAATATGGCGCCAGCACTTGCCGATTTCGTTTTCACAAGACAGCTAAAGTCAGAAGTCGGCCAACCAAGTCTCCTCAAGCAAATGCTGAACGCTTGCGATTACAAGGAACAAATACACAAACAGTTAGTTGTTAGTTTTAGTTTTAGATTCAATTTTAGTTTTAATTTTTCTTTATTTTTTCCTGAAATGAGGACGGTTATTTAAACCGCATCCTACATTTTTGTAATAAATTATTTTTAGATATAGTTAGCAATATTTAAAATCTTATCATGCATTTAGAGAAGTGTCCTAAAATTTGTCAAAAACTTGTCCTTAGAACATGCATTTTTTCACCCTCTGAGGAGGTTTTGATGAATGA
This sequence comes from Pinus taeda, assembly GCA_000404065.3. Taxonomy (NCBI): domain Eukaryota; kingdom Viridiplantae; phylum Streptophyta; class Pinopsida; order Pinales; family Pinaceae; genus Pinus; species Pinus taeda. Next base: position 17,359 of record APFE030833191.1, read on the forward strand.
ATGGAACAAGATTTATTGATATCTGAATTTGATATCTACTACTAATGTTGCACTTTTGTACTCTTAGTAGATGTTGGATTTAGAAGAGACAAATCATTATTGCTTGAAGCTCATGAGTAGAACTAGTTATAAATGGTACTTTTATCTCTTAACTATTTTTGCCTATGTGATAAAGTGATATTCTTGTTTAGTTATTTATATATGAATGCATGAATGCTTGAGTTATCATTTGGCACTTCTGTACGGTGATAGCTATTTATTTATGCTCAATATATGAGTAGCTTATTATGTGATATGTTTTTCACAATTGTTTCGTCTAACTTTTTATATGAAATGGTTTATCTTTATTGAATTCTTTTCTCATAGCAGTTGAATGATCTTACTAAGTCAACCCTATCATTTAACGAATTTTATACCATAACATTAATGAATTTCAAACACTAGCAATAATGAATTTAAAGACTTCAAAGCCTTCCCATTATGCCAGTTAATTACTCAAAAATGGCATAATTGTTACACTAAACATAAAATAAAGAAACAATAAAAATGTTCTACTAAACTAGCTATGGACCTAAAACATCTAGATCCACTATTCATAACCCTGATTAATGCAAATATGATGGAATTTTTATGTGAATGAATAACATACTCATGATATAATCTACCTCCAAAGAAGAAACCCTAGCCACCAGTAAAGGGACCTTGATGCTCCTCGTTCTGTGTTTGTCTAGGTCCAAGTCCAACAAAATTGTTGTTCATGTTGAATTTTTTTTCCTTTTATGAAAGAAATGTAATGAAATATTATTTTATGATAAAGAGCTTTCATAAACTTTCTCATGGTGTGAGAGCACATTGATTTGTACGAACCTACCTATGCAAACTATAATGCAAAGTGTAAAGGATTTATTTAAAAGGGGGCTATTTGTATAAACTACTAGAATTATATGGTGTTTCCCCTTGCAACATGAGTAAGGATCCCCTTGGCCCTTTGACCACCTATTAAAACTATTATTAAGGTGGTGATAATAGGTTGTGTCACATGTTCATTGGACATATTTGTTAGAGGAAGGGACACAAACACAACTAGCCTCATTCTTTGGTGAAAAAAGAAAATTCTTGAGTATTGTATCAAATTTTATTTTAGGCATTAAAGACTCCTAAGACATGATCCTTTGGTTACCTTTGGATTCTAATTGAACGCGTAATGTATAGGATTGAGTTGACATGTTAGAGTAAGACATACATCCAACAACTAGTGGATTAAGTTGTTTTAGGAATAATCCAAGTAATGATTGCAGACCCCAATTATACGAGGAACAAAGTCATTAACGTTTACTTATTATTTGAAAAATAAGATATAAGGTAGAATTGTTAAACAATAAGGAATTGATCAATATAGATATTATTGATGTAGTTTATGGAGAAGGAGAATAAGATGGCCATCACCTAAAATCCTTCTAAGTTCTAATTCCATTTTTTATAGTGTCAAACATTGCAAACAATTCCTATGTACTATGTATCTGATAATCCAAAATGGATCATAATATATTTTGTTATATATCTTGGTACCTTCTAGGTGGAAAAATTGGAGGAATTATATTGTACAACCCACTTTGGAGTTGAGTTCCACATTAGTGATTTGGAGTCTTGCAACTTCAATTGTGAGCCCTTTTTAATTACATAGCCACATCCCTTTGATGTTACTTTAGACACTGGAAGATTTACAACTGTGTGAAATCACCTCAGATGAAGTTCATATGCGAATGTCACACCTCTCTCAAGTTGACCCACCTTATTGACCACCATAACACTAAGTGGATGCCATGTCAACCCCCATTACTCACACATTTGGGGGTCTTCCAAAAAAAAACACTAATTCAGGGTTGAGGCATGAAAAAACCCTAACCTTGATGTTGAATGACTATTAAGTTGTGTTATACTAGGTTACTAGGAAAGGAAGGGGATTCATTTTTTTGGCATTAGTATTATTCCATAGTTGAGCATGACATCAAAGAATGGGATATTGAGAATAACAGAAGAGGTAGAATATTTTGTACTAACCTTTCATGCCACAGTCCATGGCCACTCAGTAGTGAGTGCCCCATTCTTTGTTCTCATATTCCATAATTGAAAAAAATAGACTAGAGCATAGGCCTCACCTTATATATAGCATTTCTCTCTTATTGGGTTTCCCAATTCATATACTCTATCCATTTGCATGGATGGTTTGTTTATTTTCTTGTTTCTTCCATTTTGGTTTCAACTATTTCCACAATTTGGAGTGCTATACTAGTAATATTTAATCTAAGATCTAAGATAATAAATTGGATAGTAAATATTTCAAAACATTGTAAGAACTAGTGTGACAAAATATTCTAATAGAATATCCACAACAATTTAAAGATCAATGAAATCATTCTTATTAATTTTTAACACTTGGATTTACAAACTCATAATAAGACCTAGAATTTCCTACCTATGAGCACTCTCTAGTGAAAACCTTATTATAATGTGTAATGTGGTGTGTGGATGTTCTTATGTTTGGTTATCTATTTTTTTCTTAGTAGTTTGATTATGAACCAAAGCAATAAATAGCATGAAACATATGCATAATATTTGTTGAATAGATAAATAATATATAGTGTTTATGCATAGGGTAATTTTGACTTATTAAATTAGAATGTGTTTAGGGTCCCACCTTAACTCCCCTAGTTTATCACTTAACATATTAGGGTAATATTTATTAAATAATTCCCATGAAATAGTAGAGTGTCAAATCAATAATTGTAGGTGGTATTATTGAAGAAGGTCCACTAGTTAATGGTTGAGGTCTCACTAAGAGAAGTCATATGAGTGGTGAGGATTTTGGTCAATTAGAAAGTACATATATTAGTAGAAGCTGTGTAAGAAATTGTCGTGTGAATATTATTGTAGTTGGAGATTTTATTATGTTGTAGGTTTCCCACTCTAGGAGAAAATTGAACATTGCAACCAATTATGAAAATATCATAGTGTTGTTGTTCAATGGGTAAACTCATGGTTGGGGAAGAATACAAATAGAAAATACAAGTGACATGACTTGGTTGGACACCTTTCTAACCTCTATTAGTACCCCTTTGTGTAGTATAATATTGGAAAACACTTGTATATGAAGTTGTCTTCCACATATCCTTAGGAAAATTGGAAGCTACCTAGGAACACTTGAAACCAACATAACATAATCATATCATCCATCTTGTTGGCATCACTTCGTTGGACACCATTTTAACCTTTATTGGTCTACCTTCAAGTAGTATCACATCAGAAAACACTTGTAGATAGAGTTGTCTTCCACATGTCCTTAAGGATATTGGAAGTTGCTTAAGAACACTTGAAACTAGCATGAAATAACCCTATTAACCATCTTGTTATAATACATCAAGAAAAACATTTGAGTAGATCAATATTGCTTATGAAGGAATTAAGTAATACAACTAAGGTTAGAATTAGACTTTTAGGAAGCAAGCCTATGGTTACAATAAGGGGCTATAAAAAGCAGTTTCAGACAAAATGAGACTTTGGGTTGGGCACAACATTGGTTTTCCAATGAATTGTTTGGGTTTCCAAGTCACAAAAAAGGTAAGGCTATCTACGAGGGCATGATAGGTAGTGAGTGCCAAGGTGTGCCATGGTATGCCAAGAAGTACTAACACATGTTAGACAGTTCCACGACATGATAGGCATGTTGAGACAAGGCAAGTGCCAAGGCATTCCATGATGTGTTAGGTGCTAGGGTATGACACTAACACATGCTATGGAGTGTGAGGGCCAAGGGTTAGGGAAACATAAGGGAACACTAGTTTCAAATGCATGGAAATGAAGTGTCAATGAGTTCTAGATGTGCTAAGGAGGGAGTGACAATATATGCTAAGTAGTGCTAAGGCATGCTAGAGTGCTAGGTAAGCATACCAAAATGTGCCAAGTACCAAGGTGTTCCAATGCATGCTAATGAGTGCCAAGGAAACACAAGGGATAACTCAGTCAAAATGCATGGAAATGAATGAATAAGAGTGTGTAACAGGGAGTGTCAGCAATTTATAGGTGTGCTAAGGAGGGAATGCCATGGTATGCTAGGTAGCGCTAAGTCATGTTAGAAATCTAGGGTGGCATGCAACCAAGATGTCCAAGGTTCCAGGGTGTACCAACATTTGGTAGGAAGTGTTAGGGAGTGCGAGGAAAACACAAAGGAGTACTAGGTCCAATTAATGCATGGAAATGAATGAATAAGACATTCTGATAGGAAGTGTCAGTGAGTTCCAGGTGCGCTAAGAAGGGAGTGTCAAGGTATACTAGGCAGTGCTAAGGCATGCTAGAGTCCAAAGAAACATGCGAGATGTGCCAAGTGTCAGGGTGTGCCAATGCATGTTCGGGAGTGTTAGGGAGTGCCAGAGAAACACAAGGGAGCATTAGCTTCAAATGCATGGAAATGAATGAGTAAGATTGTGTGACAGGAAGTGTCAATGAGTTCTAGGTGTAGTAAGGAGGAAGTGGCAAGCTATGCTAGGTAGTGCAAAGGAATCCTAGAGTACCAGGGTGACATGCCAAGATCTACCAGGTGCCAGGGAGTGTTAGGGTTTGCCATCAAAACACGAGGGAGAAATAGTTCAAAATCCATGGAAATGAAGGAATAAGAGTGTATGATATGGAGTGTTAGTGAGTTTCAAGTGTGCTAAGGAGGGAGTGACAAGGTTATATCTAGGTAGTCCAAAGTCATGTTAGAGTGTCAAGGCATGTCAGGGAGTGGTAGGGTATGTGAGGGAGTGCCAAAGCATGAAAATGAATGTAGGGGGTGCTAACACGTGCCACATAGTGCCAAGGGATTGTTAGACATGCGAGGCGTTATGGCATGTCAAGATATAAACTATGTTTCTTAGTTGTTTTATGGCCATGGTTGGATGTGATCCTTGACTTGGTAACTTGTAACTTGTTAAGTGGGATAATTTGAAATTGGACATCAGTAGCCTAAGATGAGTTATAGTCAGTTCTTAGGTGAAAAAGTCATAATCTTGTTGTAGGAATCATAACTTGATCAAGTTTTTGTAGTCAAGGAAATACTTGGTTGGGTTCCCAAATCCCAAATTCATTAAGGGTAGCTGTGAGGGCATGATATTTAAGGAGTGCAAGGGCATGCCAAGGAATGAAAAGGAATGCTAACACATGTCAACAAATGTGAATGCATGTTGAGGACAGTTAGGGAGTGCCAGTATATCACAAGGGAGAAGTAGGTCAAAATGCATGGAAATGAACAAATAAGAGTGTGTACCAAGGAGTGTCGATGAATTGCAGGTGTCTCAATGATAAAGTGTGTTAGGATAAGGCCAAAATAGGACTTGTAAAAGGAAAGCTCATGGTTACAATGAGGGGTTGGACAAATCCGTTTTAGATAAAGGGTGACTCTCGGTTGTGCAACATTTTTTTATCAATGACTTGGTTAGGTTCCCAAGTCGCAAAAAAAGTAAGGCTATCTATGGGGCCATGATAGTTAGGAAGCACCAAGGTGTGTCAGGGAATGCCAGGAAGTGTTGGACATGCTAGATAGTTCCAAGGCATAATGGGTATGATAAGATAAGCCAAGTGCTAAGGCATGATAATATGTGCTAGGTTTTGCGGTGTGACACGAATGCATGATAGGGATTGTGAGGCCTAAGTGCCAAAGAAACACAAGGGAGAACTAGTTTCAAATGCATGAAAATGAAGTGTTAGCGAGTTCCAGGTGTGCTAAGGAGTACTAGGGAGTGCTAGGGAAACAAAAGGGAGAACTAGGTAAAATTGCATGGAAATTAATGAATAAGAGTGTGTGACAAGGAGTGTCAGCAAGTTATAGGTGTGTTAAGGAGGGAGTGACATGGTATGCTAGGCAGCACTATGTCATGCTAGAGTGTCAGGGAAACATGCGGTGAAGATGTGTTAGGTGCTAGGGTATGCCAACATGTGCTAGGAAGCATTAGGGAGTGTAAGGGAAACAAAAGTGAGCATTAGGTCAAATTAATGCATGCAAATGAATGAATAAGAGTTTGTGATAACAAGTGTAAGAGAGTTACAAGTGTGCTGAGGGATTGATAAGCTATGCTATGTAGTGCTAAGGCAAGCTAGAGGTCAAAGCAACATTCCAAGATGTGATAGGTGATAGGGTGTGCCAATGCATGCCAGAGATTCTTATGGAGTGGCAAGGAAACAAAAGGGATCACTAGTTTCAAATGCATGGAAATGAATGAGTAAAAGTGTGTGTCAGGGAGTGTTAGTGAGTTCTAGGTGTGCTAAGGAGGGAGTGACAAGGTATCTTAGCTAGTGCTAAGGAATGCTAGAGTGCCAGGGTGACATGCCAAGATGTGCCAGGTTACATGCTGTGCCAATGTGTGTTAGGGTGTGTTAGGGAGTTCCATGGAAACACAAGGGAAAACTAGTTCAAAATGCATGGAAATGAATGGATAAGAGTGTGTGATAGGGAGTGTCAGTGAGTTCCAAGTGTGCTAAGGAGGGAGTGACAATGTTATATGCTAGGCAGTGCTAACACATGCTAGAGTGCTAGGGCAATCTCTAAGTTATGATAGGGAGTGCCAAACCATGCTGAGGAATACAGGTGATGCTAACACACACCATACAGTTGCAAGGGATTGTTAGATGTGTTAGGTATTATTGCATGTCAACATGTAAACTATGTTGCTTAGTTGTTTTATGGCCATAGTTGGATGTGAGCCTTGACTTGGTAACCTGTTAAGTGGGATGAGGTGAGATTGGATATGAGTATCCCAAGATGAGTTATAGGCAGCTCTTAGGTGAAAAAGGCATAGTCTAGTTGCAGTAATTGTAACTTGGTCAAGTTGTTGTAGTTGAGGCAGGACTTGTTTGGGTTCCCAAGTCTTAAAAACGTAACAGTAGTTGTGAGGGCATGATAACTGAGTGGCAAGGCATGCCAACGAATGAAAATGTTTTCTAAAACATGATGAATGATGTTAATGCATGTTGAGGAGAGTTAGGGGGTGCCAAGGGAATAGAAGGGAGAACTAGGTCAAAATTCTTGGAAATGAATGAATAAGAGTGCGTGCCAAGTACTTTTAGTGAATTCCAAATGTCCCAAGGATGAATTGTTTTAGGGGAGGTTCATAATAGGAATTGCAGGAGGCAAGCCTATGATTCTTATAAGGCATGGACAAAGAAGTTTCATCGAAAGGGAGACTTTGGGTTGGGCACAACATTGTTTTTCGAATGACTTGGTTGGTTTCCCAAGTCGCAAAAAAAGTAAGGCTATCTATGAGGGCATGAAAAATAGCAAGTGCCAAGGCACTCTAGGGAATGTCAAGAAGTACTAACATATGTTATATAGTTCCAAGGAATGTTAGGTATTTCAAGATGTAGCAAGCACTAGGGTGTGGTTCCAATGCATTCTAGGGTGTGTTAGGGCCTTGTGCTAGGGGAACACAAAGGAGCACAAGTTGCAAATTCTTGGAAATGAATGAATAAGAGTGTGATGGGAAGTGCCAGTGAGTTATAGGTGTGCTAGGTGTTAGGGAGTGCTAGGATGTGCTAAAGAGTGCCAAAGCATGCTAAGGAATGCAAGGGATGTTAAATCATGCCATATAGTGCCAAGGGATTATTACACATGCCACGTTTTATGGCATGTCAAGATGTAAACTATGTTTCTTAGTTGTTTTATGACCACGGTTGGATGTGAGTCTTGTCTTCATAACTTATTAAGTTGTACGATTTGAGATTCAACATAACTATCCTAAGATGAGTTATAAGTAGTTCTTAGGTGAACACAGAATAGTCTAGTTGTAGTAACTGTAACTTCGTCAAGTTGTTGTAGTTGAGGCAGGAATTGGTTGGGTTCCCAAGTTGCAAAAAACTTAAGGGTAGTTGTGAAGGAATGATACCTAAGGAGTGCAAGGGCATGCCAAGGAATGAAAATGTCTATTAACAAATGCCAGACAATGTCAACACATGTCGAGGAGTGTTAGGTAGTGTCAAGGCATCACAAGGACAACTAGGTCAAAATGCATGGAAATGAAGGAATACGAGTGTGTGCTAGGGAGCGCTAGTGAATTCTAGGTGTACCGAGGATGAAGTGTGTTAAGAGAATTTTAGAATATGACTTGTAGGAGGAAAGCATATGATTGTGATAAGGGGTTGGACAAAGAATTTTTTAGACAAAGGGAGACTTTGAGCTAGGAACAACACTATTTTTTCAATGACTTGGTGGGGTTGCCAAGTCGCAAAAAAAGTAAGGCTATTTATAAGGGCATGAAACCTAGGGAGTGCCAAGGTGTGTTAACACATGATAGACAATTCCAAGGCATGTTAGGCATGCCAATTTCTAAGGCATTCTAGGATATGGTAGGTGTTAGGGTGTGGCACCAACGCATGCTAGGGAGTGCCACGGAAACACATGGGAGCACTAGTTTCAATTGTGTAGAAATGGATGAATAAGAGTGCGTGATAGGGAGTGTTAGGAAGTCCCAAGTGTGCTGATGAGGGAGTGACAAGGTATGGTAGGAATTTCCAAGGGATGCTATAGTGCTAGGGAAGCTTGCCAAAATGTACCAAGAACCAAAGTATGCCAATGTGTGCTAAGGAGTGTTAGTGGGTGCTAGGGAAACTCAAGGGAGCAGTAGGTAAAAATGCATGGAAATGAATGAATAAGAGTGTGTGACAAGGAGTTTCAGTGAGTTTCGTGTGTTTTAAGGAGGGATTTACATGGTATTCTAGGTAGTTCTAAGGCATGCTAAAGTGTCAGGGCAACATGTAGCCAAGATGTGCTAGGTGCTAGGGTGTGTGACCATGTGGTAGGAAGTGTTATGGAGTGCCATGGAAACACAGGGGAGAGATAGCTAAAATTAATGCATGGAAATGAATGAATAGGGGTTTGGTACAAGAAATATCATTGAGTTTTGGGTGTGCTAAGGAGGGAGTGACAAGCTCTGTTAGGTAGGGTTAAGGCATTCTAAAGGGTCGATGGTAGGGCAACACGATAAGATATGCAAGGTGCCAGGGTGTGACAATGCATACCAAGAAGTGTTTGGGATTTCCAAGGAACAACAAGGGAGAAATAGTCTCAAATACATGGAAATGAATGAATTAGAGTGTGTGACATAGAGTGTTAGCGAGTTCTAGGTGCGCTAAAAAGCGGGATTGAAAAGGTATGCTAGGTAGCTCCAAGGAATGCTAGAGTGATAGGGTAGCATGCCAAGATGTGCCAACTGCAAGGGTGTGTGGATGCATGCCAAGGAGTGTTAGGGAGTTCCATGGAAACACAAGGTATAACTAGTTCAAAATTCATGGAAATGAGCTAATAAGTGTGCGATAGGGAGTGTCAGTGAGTTTTTGGTGTGTTATGGAAGGAGTGATAAGGTTATATGTTAGGAAGTTCCAAGGCATGTTAGAGTGCCAAGGGATATCAGGGAGTGGTGGTGTGTGCTAGGGAGTGCCAAAATGTGATAAGGAATGTAGGGGATGCTAACACGTGCCACATAGTGCCAAGGCATTCTAATATGTGTCAGGCAATATGGAATTTCAAGATGTAAACTATGTTGGTTAGTTGTTTCACTACCATAGTTGGATGTGATCCTTGTCTTGGTAACTTGTTAAGTGGGATGAGTCGAGATTGGACATAAGTAGTCTAATATGAATTATAGGTATTTCTTACGGGAACAAGGAATCTGTTGAATTTCCATGACGAATGAGAATCTGGTTTTGGTATTAGAACCTTTGATGAAAACACACTCAAGTGCCGCACCATATCTACTTTAATGCATAACGACATCTACACACATCAAGGAATCAACTAGTGCACATGATAATTTTCAACTTTTTCAAACCCTTATTCATTATATTACCAACTATAATATAATAAGCTAGAGCTCCCATACCAGGGATCGCGACCCTTTACAATCACACTAATACAATGAATACAATTAGGTCTTCGTGTTTGTCCTTTCAAAACCAATCTATCTTGAACAAGACAATACTTGACCTACTTGCTCATGGTGGCCACTCAAAACCCTTTCAGTCCATGTGTCCTAAACACATCTAGTAGGTCATGTTGCCTCCTATTATGCAACTTCTCAATATTCTTCTATCAACGAGCTCAAGTCCTTTAGGCTACTAAATTCGACTCAACAAACTCTACCCTCTAGTTTCCTCCTTTGTCCTTCCAGGTCTATAACACTTGAGGTCTTCAATCAGCTGTTCAAAAATCCATTTATTAACAACTCTTTGGTGTGCCCACTTTTTCCATAATACGGCTCCAAGATGACAAGTATAGGGCTATGGAGGCTTCCCTTCATCTCACTAAAACAATTCTCTGTAGTATAATGAAGTAGGGCTAGTTGGCTGACCCACTTGACTGCTATGTTAGTCCTTCAAAAGTTTCACATCCTTAGGCCCTATACACTTTCCCTTGTACTAGTCTTGTTATCCTTCACAAGTATAAGACTTAGGGTTCTTCTTTGACAATAACATAAAAACACTCCAACTGTACTTGGACTACCATCAATCTTCACAACCATGGTAAATTATTTCACTCATCTGGGACTCACAACACTGCCCTCATCTAAGGATATTCAAATCTACCACCTAACGATGATTTAAGTCTTGTCAAAATCACTATTCTTGTGTACCAATTTCTTTGTTTTCCAATCTATGAATAGATCTAAACTGATCCCGTTATCAACCTTCTAACAATATGTACATGACTAAAATAGGGTCACAAATCAACCACTAATAGTCCATTGACTAATTCTTTATAGGCTACTTCATATCTCTATCCAAAACTCTATGGATAGTCCACCACAATAAAATCCTCTTCATGTAAATCCATTCTTTATATGGCACATTTCTTCTACTCAGGTTCCACCCTCCTTTAGATCTACTATCTCAACATACTTCTCCAAACCATCTTCTAGATCTGCGATCTATATTGTAGATACAAACCTTGATCTAAGGGCCATAAGCTCTCTTCATCTACCATTATTTGTCAGAATATTAAGGGCATACCTCATGAACTAAACATGCTACCTAACTACCCTAACTAGATAATTATACTTATGTTCTAATTACTTTAGAAAAAACCTATCCACCCATAGCAAAAGCAACATATCTTGCCTCCATAAGAGCCTCGACCTAGCTCACATGGATCCATAGATTCTTGGCATTTGTTTGAATGAATATTGACATGAACTTCCAATCCCTATTATGCTCAAACTAGGGTTAACTTAGTCAATATTATACCTATTTCTACTTTTGTTATGGCCCTAATTTTTTGTGCAGGCCCTCCTACATTTTTGTTGGTCTTTATCATAGACCTTGCAGCCTACTACCACCACAAGGCAAGATGTCAGCCCTCTCTTCTATTTTATAATTTGATGTGGCCTTCACATAGAGACACCACTGAAATCACATTCCCATATTCTCATGAGCAACCTCTCTTGATCTCGATCTTCTAGAAGAGAATGAACAATATTCCATCCTACTTCCTAGCTCAAACCCATTAAGGTATGCAACATTCAATGAACCCTCACATGAGGATCTTGCTCTTTGTTGATGATCATGGCCTTCCTTTAGCAACCCTTACTTGACCCAATAACTCAAACTACTTTAGGACTAATATCTCCTGACCTCCTTGATCAAATGAGATCCTTCTTACTTGATTTTCTTGATTTCATCATAATGCCTCCTTAAATAGTTTTCCCTAGCCCTCTTAGGAACCCTCTAGAACTTATGTGTTTTATCCACTTAGACCTTAGGAAGATATTAATTTCTGTTTTTAATTTTCTTTTAGATTTTAAACCTCATATTGGTTCCAAAACCCCTTTTCTTGGGTTCTTTTCCAACAAAGCCTTTTGTGACCAAACTCAGAGAAACCCATCTCACTAGGCTTGTGGAGTACCTCCCAAGCTAAAAAATTCAACAACATAGTCTAGTTGTAGTAACTGTAATTTGGTCAAGCTCTTGTAGCTAAGCGAGGATATGGTTGGGTTCCCAAGTTGCAAATTAATTAAGGGTAGTTGTGAGGGTAGGATAGTTAGGGGGGTTAGGTAATGCCAAGGAATGCAAAGGAATGTGTTATGAAACCAGCTCAAGAAAAGATAGAAAAGATAGATCAATGCCTTAGAATTCAGCCTCTTCGAGGGGGCAACCTCCTTTACATTACATA
>APFE030833193.1:0-12669 GCA_000404065.3 Pinus taeda
TTCAGAATGGCCATTAAATTTATGTAAGAAGCCTATCATCCTTGCTTGATAAAGTTTTTCTATAGTCTCTTTTCCCCAACTTTCAATCTGAAATTTTGGCTCTACTCGGTTTGTCATTGTTTCTGTAAACCAATCAATGTAGGCCTCTGCTGTTACTAACTTCATTTTAACAATAAAAATTTATGACTATTGTCTTTTTAAAATGAAATTCTGGAAGCAAAGAAGCTTACCTTCCTCCTCTGACTCAACTCAACTCTGCCTTCTTTAACCTCTATTATATTCCCTTTGCAAAAGCACTGTTTTAATCCCCTGTTTAATGCAAACAACACCTGTATATCTCTTCTGTTAATATACTGGTCTCTATTTTTTTTGAAAATTAAATACACATGCAGCAATAACCATGTTTGCTCATCGCAAAAAAAACATGATTTACTGTGTATTTAAAGCAAAAACTAAAGAATTTGGCTCTCGGCCTCATCATCAAAACCAAAATTCTTAAAATGTTCTCGGCCTAAGGCTCTCAACTGTATCATAAAATTCTGAGAATATAGCTTGCGGCCTCATTATCAAAACAAAACTTCTCAACAAAATCTCTCGTCCTAAGAAAAATCAATTATGAAGGCATTCGAATGTAGCATTTGATTTAGAGAATATGCGTGCATGGCTCATCATAAAAACCACAGAAATGCAAAAAGGCTCTCGGCCTCAACCAAATATGCATAAAATTCCTGGCCTCAGCATGACATTATATACATATTTCGGCCTATTAAAACACAACATTGTTGAATGGTTCAACAACCCGACTCCTTTTGGCAGCCAATAATACATATGACAATTCGGTATGCGATCCCCTGTTCTGGTCAAACCACAAGTATATATACATATTAACATGCACAGGCACATGACAGAGACCACCAATGCATCACAACTGACAGAGCGCAACAAAAGGGTATGTTAAGTGAAACAATAGTTAAACAATCAGCGCACATATAAACAACCTTTGGCGCTTTCTGCCTCCCCTGTTTCGAACTAACTCTCCATGTTTAATGCATCATATTCCATATTCAATTCAAATCCTTCTAACGTGTTATGCATGCAATATCTAAACTTTAAATGTTGCTTGTTTAACCACTGTTTGCTATACCATGATTAACGCATAAAAATCTGTTAATATATCCATAAGTGCTGTCAACTTGGAGTTATCATGGGTTTATAGTGTTACCTGTCTGTCAATGAGCGCGTGGAATGTAACCGAGCGCTTCAAATCCCTATTTCTTCGGTTAATCAAACTGATGGCAAGGCAGTAAATCTATTAGTTTAATGACAAGCAATCACTACATATCCACAATCACCGAGCGAAATAAACTCCATTCTTACCTTGCTAGATCATGAAAATCGGCTTTCTCTGCACATTAAACTCGGATTTTTTTCTTTAAAATCACCTCAACTCATTCCACTCTCCTTTTACTGTGCTGCGGCTTCAAATATTATCTCTCTGAGCTATGGCAATGAATATTGTGGTTTAAACAGCGCAGGGGAGGTCGGTTTATGACCGTTTCAGGGCTGTACCACGCCTCTCATCCATTGGTGTTTCAATGCGTGGTTTACATGGTCGTCCTCTTTGACCAGTCACCCGACTATGTCATGAGGATGGTCGAATTATTGTTTCATACACATGACTTTTCCACCGTTACATTGTCCAATGGCCATAGGTTGCCATGACACCGTGTCAAACCCGTACCTGTGTGCTGGCCTATTGGTGCTTGTGGTTTAACATTTCATTCATTGCTGCAACGTTTGTTGATTATGGCCACCGTCGTGCGCCTGCATTGCAATGATATTTGTATAATACTATTTCATTACCTGGCCGCTGCAATGCTCATATTGATTATTGTCATATGGTTTGTTGCGCAAGTGTTTCGTTTGTTCACCCTTTGCTTTATAACGTATAACATATGTGCCACACATTTGTATATCTTTGCTTTGTCATATTCCATATGTTATGCGCCCTGGGATTATATGCATGCTCCTTAAGTTATATGCGCGTTGGGTTTCATATCTTATATCCTTTGTTATATATACCACATCCTTATAACCTTTGCGCATTATATCACAACTTTAGCGCATTAAATTTTGCATACCATAACTTTTAGCGCGTTCATGTTTTTAAACTATGGTATATGTTCTATGACAAATAAATTTTTTGGTTTCCATATAGCGCATAGGATTGATTTTGACTTGCATACCATAGCTTTATAATTTTAAAATGACCATTTGGGTCATATTTTAAATTATTACCACCACTAATGCTTTGAGTTTATGTGCAGGTGAAAAGAGTTGTCCTAGTTTGGTCTTTTGCTTCTAAAGAAAAATACCTAGGGTTATAAGAATATGTATAGGGAATGTATATGAATGAAATGGAATATGTATAGGGAATATGAGATATGTATAAGGAATGTAGGATATGAATGTTAATGAATATCCGCAGGTACTAACTTCAATTAGATCAAAGACTAAAAATTTCTAAAAAAATTGAATTTCAAGCACAAAATGACTATGAATATACTCCCTTGGATGATGTCTATACAGGTGGAATGGAATCAAAATGTTGTAGATGGATGAAAAGTAGACTTTTATTGCTGCTCCTTGTTCGCCATGCTCCATTTCTTGAATTGTTCAGGTCCCTCTGTAATAATGTCTCAACTCAGGTCCCTCTGTAATAATGTCTCAACTCAGGTCCCTCTGCAATGCTTATAGAATGTTGTGTTGCCATTGACAGGTCTCCTCAGGTTCTGCTGCAACAAGTTCTTGCTTCAGGTCCCTATGTGGGCAATACAATACCTCAGCTTTTCCAGCTAAAAGCCTGCTAAAATACTCTCCCTTGCTGAAGGTTTGACTTGTCTCCAAGTCAGTTGTGAAGAGTCCCTACATTGAAATTGTGTGAGAACAGTAGAACAAGAATATATAATTCATAGAGTCCAGGTTACCCTGGTTTTCCCCTATGAATTCGTGTTTGCATGGTGTCAGTTGCCTGGTTTTCACCAACAAACAAATTATTTTTTTATGTTTTTTTCTTTTGTTTTTTTTCTTTTCTTTCCTTTTTTTCTATATACACTTTTTTTAATTATTTTTATTTTTATTTTTTGAATATTTTTTGAATATTTTTATTCATTTTCCAAACTGGAAGATGGCTAAGCCATAATTTCCAATCCTGTTTCTTCTACCAGTTGTTTCATGAATGCTTCTTTACTGATAGGCCTATTATAAACTTTCAGCCTATGTCCATTTACGACAAATGAGGTGGGGTCCTGGTCAATTGTCTTGATCTTTACTGCTCCATTGTCAAAGATTTCTTCAATTTCATATGGACCGAGTGAGTGTGTCATAAACTTTGCTTTGAAGTCTTTGAATTTGGAGTCAAAAAGTAAGGCCCAGTCGCCCTTGTGAAATGTCTTTGTCTTGATGTATCTGTCGTGCCACTTCATTCTTTGTTGTTGCACCGATGTAGTATGTTCTAAAGCTTGTTGACGATGCTCATCTAATTGATTCAATTCCATGATCCTCTATTGTTGTGCTTCAGTCAGGTCCATTCCCAATTCAGCTGCTAGTCTATATGTTTGTATCTGAAATTCGATAGGCAATAAGGCTTCTTTCCCATAGACCAACTGGTATGGACTAAAACGAGTTGTGTTTTTCCATGTGATTCTGTAGGCCCATAGTGCATCCTTTAACTTTTCAGACCAATCTTTTCTGTTCAGCTGTACTGTCTTAGTCATGATATTTTCTAGGACTTTATTTGTGGATTCTACCTCACCATTTGCTTGAGGATGATATGGTGTAGACTTCCTGTGTTTAATCTTGTATTTCTCTGTCAGATCCCGTACTAGCTTTGATGTAAATTGTGTTCCTTTATCTGTTACAATTTGTCTAGGTACGCCATATCTCACAAAAATTTCTTCAAAGAGGAAGGTGACCACAGTATCTTCTTTTGCTCTGCTCACTGCTTTGGCTTCCACCCATTTGGTGACATAGTCTGTGCATACTAGACTGTACCTTTTTCCATTTGATGGTGGATTAATGGGTCCAACAAAGTCAAGTGCTCACTGCTCAAATGGCTCAATGAGGACCTCTGGCTTGAGCGGCATCTCATCTGATAAGATTGGTCTCCCTGTTCTTTGGCAACTATCACATTGCTTGACATATGCCTTAGAATCTCTGAAGATAGATGGCCAGTAATAGCCCAATTGCAACACCTTATATGTTGTTCGTTTGTCTGCAAAATGACCACCACATGGTTCATCATGACATGCTCTGAGAATGTCTAATATTTCATCTTCATGCACACATTTTCTAATCATTAGATCTGAACCAGTATAAAATAAATCACCATTCACCCAGCTATACCTAGAACTTTCTCTAACAATTTTCTTTCTTTGCTTGCTAATGAATTGAGTTGGAAATTTTCCAGATGACAAATAATTTGCAATATCTGCAAACCAAGGTGTTTTTACTGTTATGGAAAACAGATGTTCATCTGGAAAGTTGTCTATAACTGGATTTGGGTCATCAGGTGATGGTATGCAGGACAGAAAGTCAGCCACTTGATTTTCTTTGCCTGGCCGATCTTGTATTGTGATATTAAATTCTTGCAATAACAGGAGCCATCTTGTAATTCGTCCATTGGTGATGGGTTTATTCATCAAGTATTTTATTGCTGAATGATCTGTGTGAATGAAAACTTGATATCCTGTTATATAATGCCTGAATTTGTTTACCGCATGTATGACGGCTAACATTTCTTTTTCTGTGACTGTGTAGTTCATTTCTGCAGGTGTCAGATTCTTACTTATAAAGTATATTGTATAATTGAACAAGTTTTATTTCTGTCCAAGAGAGGCACCTATCGCAGTATCTGATGCGTCAGTGGAAATATGAAATGGCAAAGACCAGTTTGGCCCACGAAGTATGGGTGCCACTGACGGTTTGTCTTTTAAAATTTGAAAAGCATTTTGATAGCTAGTTGTCCATTGAAATTCAACATCTCGTGCTAATAGTTTGAACAGAGGTTGAGCTATTTTACTAAAGTTTCAATGAATCGTCTATAATAGCCCGCATAGCCCAAGAAACTTCTTACCTCCTTTTGTGTTGTAGGTGGCATGAGGTTAACTAGGACTTGGATTTTGGCTGGATCTACCTTAATTCCGGAAGCGGAAATATGGTGTCCCAAAACTATACCCTCTGTCAACATCATATAGCATTTTTCGTTACTTAATGACATATTTGTTTCTATACATCTTTTCAATACTTTTTCAAGATTGTTGAGGAAATTATCATATGTATTTCCATAAACTGTGAAGTCATCCATATAAACCTCTACACATTCATGGACTAGATCAGCAAATATCGCAAGCACTGCTCTTTGAAAAGTTGCAGGTGCATTGCATAAACCAAATAGCAAGACATTATATGCATAGGTTCCCCATGGGAAAATAAATGTAGTCTTGTCTTGGTCTTCTATTGCTATTCTAATCTGGTTGTACCCGCTAAACCCATCCAAGAAAGAGAAGTATTTCTTTCCAGCCAAAGAGTCTAACACCTGGTCAATGAATGGTAGAGGAAAATGATCTTTTAATGTAGCTTTGTTTAACTCCCAATATTCTACACATACCCTCCACTTTCCATTTTTCTTTGGTAGAATAACTAGTGGAGAAACCCATTGACTATCTGAAATAGGATATATGAATCCAACATTTAACAGTTTTTGCAGTTCCTCTTTCACTATTTCTTTCATCATAGGATTCATTCATCTTTGAGGTTGTCTCACAGGTTTAAGTTTATCATCTGTATAGATGTGGTGGATACATGTGCTAGGATGGATTCCTTGCATATCAGTATAATCCCAGGCAAATGCTTTTGAGTATTTTTGTAGTAATGCAATTACCTCTTGTTCTTGTTTTGATTGCAGCTGGTTCCCAATATTTAAATGTTTTCCAGGATATACCTCAATTGTTTTATTGTTGGATTGGAAATTGTGTTTACAGGAAAGATATCTATAAAAGAATTTCACAAGGTTTGGATAGTGCAAGTTTCCTGGAAACACTGATTCAAAATATTACTTGCAGCTTCATATTGAACTTCTCTAAGCTGCTCTGAAATACTTGGTTCCGAAATGAAAAGATCCATTAAGTCTCCATTCTCTTCCTCTTCTCTAAAATCATAGAATTGATT
Organism: Pinus taeda; assembly: GCA_000404065.3. Lineage (NCBI taxonomy): Eukaryota > Viridiplantae > Streptophyta > Pinopsida > Pinales > Pinaceae > Pinus > Pinus taeda. The sequence goes on from APFE030833193.1 coordinate 6,229, forward strand.
TATACTCAAGACTGATTTAGTTTGTTGTTTTTCTTGAGTTTCAAGTACTGATTCTAAAGAAGTTGATTGTGCAGGTGAATAAAGAGCAATATGTTTCTTCTCATCTCCATGTGAAATAATCATACTTCCTAATCTGCATCCTATAAAGGCATCAGCGGTAGCTAACCATGGTCTGCCTAAGATTAGAGGATGTCCTCCGAGATTTTTTTTTGGTTGTAGGATAAGGAAGTCAACAGGATATTCCCATGAATCCAAAGAGACTATGATATCTTCTAATATTCCTTCCGGAACAACTTTAGATCTGTTTGCTAGTTCTAATATTGTAGAAGTTGATCTAATGTTGTTTAATTGCAAAGTTTTCATTGTCTCCATTGTCATTACATTGATAGCTGCTCCCAAGCCTATTAGTGTATTTGGTACTGAGAAATTGTTTATTGATATAGTAACCATAGGGATACCAGGATCAAGATATTTTTCTACAGTAGTTTGTGTAGACATGACGCTTGCTAGCTTACCAATGACTTGGATTGTAGTGGGATCCTTTCTCTTTTTCCTGATTTCTTGATGCATAATTCCTTTACTGTTTTAGCATATATTGGTATTTCTTTAATTGCTTTTAACAAAGGAATTTTTACATAAGCATTCTTTAATTCATCTAAAATATCAAATTCAGGAAGGGTTATTTCTTTTGGTTGTTCCACTAACCTTTCAGGATAAGGCGGTGTTTGAGTTGTAATTGATTTTCCTTTCTGAACTTGTATTTCAGTTTGTGTTGCTTCAGGTGATTCTCCTTGTTCAGTTGGTTCTTCTAAATTGGCGGAGAATACTTTTTAAGTACTTTTCCAGACCTTAAGTGGACATCATTTAGAGGAAGAATAGAATAAGTCGGAAAATATGCTGCTTCCTCTACAGTGTATGCAGACTTGTCTACTTTGTTATTCGGATTTGCCACCGGTTGGGCTGGTAATTGCGTTGGTCTGGGTTGATTTGATGGTAACTATAACTGTTGTGGCTGTGCCAACAATGGTGGTGGATTCTGCTGTTGGAATGGAATGGATGGCGGATATGCAGAATTTTGTTGCGGAAATGGCATGGAGGGTGGATATGGTGGGTATGAAAATGGTTGTTGGTATTGTTGCTGGTAATGCTGTTGATACTGTTGAGGTGGTTGGTTTCCATAACCATATCCTCTCCAACCTTGTGCAGGTTGTTGTGGATATTGTTGTGGAGGCCAAGCTTGTCATGGCATTGGAGGAGTCCAGATATTTTGAGGTGGATAGACGTAACTTTGTTGAGGGAATTGTTGTGGAATTTATTGAGGCATCCTAGGTTGCCATGGTCTTCGAGGTGCCACATAATAAAAACCTTATATTCCTGGAACTTCTTCCATTGAATTCATTTGAAATTCTTTCAATTTTAGACAATTTTCTATGGAATGATTTTCTGTACAAAGACCACATACCTGGATACTATCCAAAGGAAATTCTCTCAATGGATTTCTTCCTACATTTGGAACAAAAGATTGCTAAGGCTTGTTCTTGTTCTTCTTTCTTCTTGTTTGCCTTAAGAACATCCACTTGTGTTCCTAATGTACTTAAGAGGCATGTTTTAAATTTTTCCAATAAACTCCCTATTTCAACTCTTGTGATCCCTCCTGCAGCTGACTTTGCTGCTTTTGAGCTTACTTCTCGTTTCCCTGTTTTTGATCTTCCTTTAGAATACTTTTGACATAATTCAACAATTTTTTCAAATGGTAAATTTGAAATGTCTCCTTTACCCATTACATTCAAAATGTCAAGGTATTCAACCCTTACACCTTTGAGAAAGATTGTTCGAATGGTATCCTGGTTTAAAGAGTGTTGTTTATATTTTTGCAGATTATATGCAAATCTTTCCAAATATTCCTTTAAACTTTCATCTTCTTGTTGTGTCATTTAAAAAACATCTTCCTTAGGATCTCTAGATCTACAAATAAGCTTGATATTTTTTAAGGAAAACTTTTCTCATGTCATCCCAAGAATTTATTGTTTGCTCTCCTAAACCCATGAACCATTTTAAGACTGCTGCTTTCAATGTTGCAGGGAAAAGACGAAGTTTATGGATGTCACCAGTATACCCATATGTTCTATATAAAATATCAAATTCAAACATAAAAGCATCAGGATCTTCTGTGGACATTCCATAGAAGTTTGGCAATACAGAAGGTGGAATATTTTTCATTTTCACTTCTTCTCCTAATATTGCACTTGTGTCTACTATTGGAAAGCCAAAGGTAGCCTCATGATCACCATCATCTTCTTGTCTTTTTCGATCATTTTCCATCTTCCTATCATTTTCTTGTTTTGCCTCCTCTATTTTCCTTCTCCATTCCCTTTGTTGTCTTTCATACTCAATTCGTTGTTCAGGAGTGAAGATAACAAATCCATGCCCTTCTTCCGCCATTGGTTGAGTTGTTTCGATTTTGGGTGAAAATTCAGGTTATTCAAAGACAGGTTGACCTATAGATGGAAAAACAAGTGGTTTTACTTTGATAATTTCTTTTTGTTTTCCTGAAGTTGATGATTGTTTTTGTTTTGCTTCCCAAGCTAGCAAAGTTTGTCTCTCAATCAAAGTTAATCTTTGGCCAGTTCTTTGTTTTTCTACCAATTCCTCAATTATTGGATTACCAGTAACTGGTGTGTGTGATGATTCTATCTCTACTTGTGGGGGGTTTTTAATGAATCTACCTTGAAGATCTCTAAATCTAGGCATAAAGAAACATAATTAAAGAAAAGAAATGTAACTAATGTTTTTGTTTGTTTTGGATTTTATCTCTCTATTGACTATGCCGATATTTGCCTCCCCGGCAATGGCGCCAAAATGTTGAGCTAATTTATGTACCTAAACTAACACAATTATTTATTATCAATCTGGGTTGTTTATGCTTTGAGGCAAGTCCACTATGTGTGAAGATCAGATATAATCAACCTTGAAAGATAATTTATTCAAAAGCAATACATCCTACAACTCCAATTCAGCTTGTTTACAGTAGAGGAAAATATTGAGATGGTTCTTGACTCAAGAAGTCCACCTTTGCCTCAACTATTAATTAATGAATCGGAGATTAAAAACAAGAACTTGAGATGGATAAATTGTTAATGAAAGAAGCTCTTAACTTAAGAGACACATAAAGTATTTCATCATAAGTTATTCATCTCAATACTCAAAATCATAATAAAAACCACTTGCATACAAATCAAAGAAACTAGTTGTAATTCATCATTTTAGCAGAAGAGATGCTCAACTTGAACACTTGTGTTTCTTCAACTTAATAAAGTTATGAATCAGCTAATAACTAAAGCAATCAAATACCATTCATGAATCATAAAGAAATCTGAAATAAATATTTGAAAAACCATTTCTACACTAAACAAATTACAGAAAATAAAACTAGTTAACAATGAAGTGTACTTAGCTTGGAATGGGGGCCCTCCACCCTTGCCTTGCACACTTGAGAAGTGATATCAGAAGCTTAAATCAATTACACATCCAAAGCATTGAGCAGCAAAATGAGAATAGCACAAGTCTTCAAATTAATTCCTCAAACCAAAAGTATCACAACATAAAAGTATAATAAGTCAATGTATGAGCCATCAAAGTTGTGGCTCTTAAATAAGGAGTCTCATGAAACAACCTAATATACATTCACTCTAACAAACCCATCTACTCTAATCCATATATTCAAGTCGAATTCACTATCCTCATCCCAAGAAATATGACCAATATCATGGAATTCCAAAACTTCCCTATTTAGATGGGATTTCTGGATGACTAGTCATGATTGACTAGCTCCAAATAGGCCTAATAAAGCTTGTTTTGTTGGAACCAAGAATAGGCAGCTTGGTCCTAGTCCCCAAGCTTTCCATTCATGTATCCCATTCATGCTCAAGTGGCCTGCATCCATATTAACCATAAAGTGATTACAGGAATTTCTGAAATTGCCAAAATTGCACTTAAAATCAAACTTTTATAAAAACTTTAGAAATTGACAAATTAAAGCTAAATACCTGAAAGGACATCAAATATACATCAAAATGGAATGAATGGAGTGAAAATGGATGATAAATAGATGGTTAGGTAAGTTTCTTAGAGCAAAATAAGACCAAAACTATGGCCCAACACTCATAAAGTAGGGAAACATCCATATTTGACCTGTTTGGGGAAATTTATATTCCTAATGGAGTCTACAAATAGAGAAAGAGCGATAAAGCATGGAAACATATCTAGTTTTTCCAAAAATATATCATGAAGGATTTGGCAAGGCTTATCCTCTCATGCTATATATTTGACGCTAGGGCCATTGTGAAAGGGGTCGAAAGTATTGAAAGGGTTTCCTATTGATTGTTGAAGCTTGTATTAAACATTGGCTCTTCAAGAGGTTAAGAAGAGAGAGAGAGAGAGGAGTTGTGGGAGTAAGGGAAGACTTATGCAACTGATGGCTTTAATCACTCTTTTCTATCATTAGTATGGAGCTGCAGTTTTCTTGTCCACTCCATGGCGTTGGTATTGTGATTTATTTACATTTTCATGCAACGCTAATGATAATGAGTAGCTTATATGTATGCAGTTAGATATCCCTATTTATTATTGTATTTATTGTTGAAGTTATATGTTGTGATATTACACCTCATTTTTTTTATGTGCAGGTATTGATATTCGAGCTAGCTAAGGGGTCTTCCACTCCACTACTTTACGTTCTCCATCAACACCACACCAAGACCTGAGGTAACAATTCTTCTTCTTACTTTGATTATGATTTCACTAATACAGATATGTGCATGTGAATCTGAGCCAGCTGCATCTAATCTGAATATCTGCGAAGGATCCCGAGAAGATCCTTAAGGGTATCACCACCACCAAACACCCATGCATTAATTCCCTATAGTAGAATTGGCGACTCCACTGGGGACTACACTTAGTTCCTAGTTTTTTCCCATAAAGTTCCTAGATCTCTCTTTCTTCTAGGCCTTCCTGCACTCCTGATCCCCTTTCGACCATTAAGGACTATACAACACTCTTCTCTCAGTGCTCAACGTTAGATTTGATCCCCATAGCCTTGTTTTCATGCCTATTCCTCACTAATGCACCCTGCCAGTGAAAACAATGATTTATAAAGCATTATCGCCTTACAAACAGAGTGTTAATGGAGCCACTAACTCAATGTGTCCTCTGTTACAGTGCGTTAGTGAGCCACTTCTCGATAAGTAGCCAGTTGTGTGACCTCATGGGTTGGGAAAGTTTCTTGTAGACTTATTAAGGATTTATAGTTGTGCATGTTTGATTGATATCTTACTCCTGAACAAAATTTTATTTTTAGGAAAATAGATATACTACTTAAGTTTTTCATTCGTAAAAAAAGAAAACACATTTTTTTCTTACAGTTTTTCTTCTTAGTTGGTTAGATATGCATTTATTTGGTTTTAAAAGTTGTTAGAGAGAATTGTAGTTCTTTCGGTTGTCATTGTGTTTTACTGTACTGGATCCATGGTATATATTGATGTATCAATGACTCCTTCCTTGTAGAAGCAACTCGTTCATCGAAGTGAAATATTAAAGCATTATTTGTGCATGGTTTGAGTGAGAGCCCCACATAACTTCATATGTCAACACCCGCACCGAAGACTTTAACAAAGTACATTTAAAATTTACATCGTAATAAAATCAATCAAAAACTCTTTTTCGAGTAAACACATATTAGTTTAGGCTAGGATTGGGTTAGGCAGTTGTGAGTTAACTACTCAAGATCATACACCGAAACTAATGTCATTAACGAGGGAAATCATTCTACACTCATACTATTTGGGACCAATATAGTCAAAGCGGACCTAAATATGACACAACATCGAACTGTAAATGAAGCTAGCCCACCTTCGCTTACATCTCCTTTGGGTATTTTGTGTATCATGGATCCCTTCGGGGATGTCAGAGCTAAGTCGGGGACTCACGTATCCTACCCACATAGCATACTGTATGTGACTATGGGTATTTCTACATGAAAAATGAGAAATACATGAAGAAACATGTTTGAAATAATGTTTTTCATGTATTTCTCATCGTTTGTGTAGCAAGGTCCATCGAAAGTATGCAACATGGGTACTCCTTGGATTAGGAGTTAAATTTCACATCCAACGAGTCCTCCTACTTGAAATTGGAGTGTAAGTGTAGAGAGATAAGTTGGAAGTACGAGTTGAAAAAATAGTTTTTTATTTTTTATTTTTTAATATTTTAATTTTTTTACTTTTTTACTCCAAAAATGGTGAACCATACACCATGGTTGACATATTCATCTTCAATCCTATTGGTTATTATAAAGTTGATTTTGGTTGTACATTTTTGTTTTGAAACCCATTTTATACCTCAACATTTCTCTAATGATTTGTATCATCTTTTGTTGTTGTTTCT